>OV651814.1:74233011-74337675 GCA_927349885.1 Psylliodes chrysocephalus | reverse complement strand
AATACCTTGTATGTCGTCCCGCTTGAGGAAAGTACCACTTTAAATGTTTTTTGTTCCATTTGGAATGTACAGTAAAAAAATTATCGCCCTGAGTACATCTAGGTCTATTTATTAAACGAACGGTTTCTTTGTTTAATTTTCCATCGACCGGAAGATTATTGATTTCTTGAAAATCTATCAATGCACTAGTAATATCAGTAAGACCATTTTCACTTTTATTTATGTAACCGAAATTTTGTAAATATCTCAAAGCATCATCTTGAGTTATAGCAGCAGCAGCAGCAGCAGCAAGAAAGAATAAAAAAAGCACGTCTGTATTCTTAAACATTTTGAATGATAATGAACAATGAATATGAAAATAAAAGAAAACCAGTTTTCAAAAAATCATTTATTTAAATCATTAATTACAGAAATTTTATAAAAATGAATGTACTCCCTTAAAGCATGGTTTAACAAATCATTTGGAAGTATATCACACATTGAAAATAACAATTGTACAGAGTCATCACGTGTTTTACAAAAATCGATAATATTATTATAATATAAGCAGAAATTAAGTTCTTCTAATGCAGCCACTCGATTGGACACCAATTGTTTGTTAATTTCAAGAATTTCATGAACTTCTTCTTCACACAGATAGTATTCAACGCCATGTTTCTTTACAACGAGGAATTTGATGTCGTCATAAACCAGTTGCGTAATCATACAATAATCGCCACATGAAAATGTTATGGGGTCATACTCGTCTGGATATGTAGGCAAGTCTTCCTCGAAAAAATCGCCCATCTTTTGTCTGAGAATATCAACAAAAAGAGCCCATTTGAAAGTTCCAAAAGATATTTTAGTAGACCTAAAGTGTTGAGCCAAAATGATTGCTGGAGTAAACGATCTCGCTGGACTTATACCGCATCGAATGTCGTATCCTGATAACATATATGAGGTTTGAAGTAGGTAATGCATCTCACGTTTTGCAGCATCTTCATAGGATTGTACAATTTTGTCAAGTTTTACAGAAGGTTTTAGCTTTTCGAAAAATTGATCGAATTCAGCATCAATATCATCCATATCACTATCGCTATCACTCTCGACTAATACTTCGATACCACTGTCTTGACTGCACATTTTTACTGATCGACTGCAAACAACTGAGAACGTCAAGCTTGATTTTTGCAATTTATACTTTTGCTCCCCCCCACTTTTACCTCCTATTCATAGTCTCCCACTTTTACATTCGGTAGATTGTACAAAAAGGCCCGTGACTTGCAGAAATTTGTTCGTGATCCTATACAAAATCATCGTTTTTGATCCAACTGTTACCTTTTAGCCCCAACCATTTAACGTACATTTTATTTCCTTTGCGTTTAAGAATTTTCTCCACCAAGTAGATATCAGGATTTGCGGTTTTCTGTAATTCTTCTTCGTAGAATGCGCCTTTGATTGGTGCACCCTCCATGTCCTCGAGAAGATACGTAGCGGGATTGGTTATCTTACATTTTGCAACTTTAAATAATTCTGTAGTCCAATTGGGCGTATAGCCTTTTTCAAAAACGTGTTTCGCTTTACTAATGCGTACAATGTCGCCGACTTTAAGTTTTCTAGGCCCTGCAATTTTCAAGTGAGAATATTTTTGTTTCAAAATATATTTTTCGTTTGTCTTGTTTACCTGCGCAGGCTTAGATCCAATAGTTCTATGTTTGGTTTCATTATATTCTTTTGTTAGGTTAGGTAAGGCGTCAAGCCACTTGTATGTTCCAACTAAACTAAAGTATTTATATAATTTCGATTTTAAAGTTCTTATTGCTCTTTCGGCAATTGCAGCTTTGACAACACTGTATGAATTATAATGATTAATGTTGTATTTTTTCATTAAATTTTGGAATTTTGTATTGAAAAATTCGGTTCCTTGATCTGTTTGTAAATTTTTCGGTATTCTTTTGGAGTGAGCGAGAACATCGGCAAAAGCTTTCGTTATTTCCTCACCTGTCTTTGTCTTAAGTGAGAGTGTCCACATAAATTTCGAAAAACAGTCTATTATAACCATAATCATTTTGAAATTTTTATTTTGATGCGCATAAGGACGCATTTCAGCCAAGTCCATTTGCCATAGATCATCCAAACCTTTAATAATTGTACGACGTCTAGGATAGTTTTTACGAGCAGGTCTATGCAACTCGTTAACAAGTTGAATCTTTTCCTTTGACATGATGACTGATGTAAATTAAGGTGTTGCAGTTAGTTTTGTAATACGGGATTGTAAATCGTTGATATTCAAGTCAATTTCTGAAAATTGTACATTTGCAGTTTCACGTAGTAATAATAAGTCCTTTTCATTGGTTTTCGTTATCTGATTGGTGCTTTGTAAAGTGTTTTGTAATACTTTTAGTTTATTTTCATTAGTTTTTGTAATTTGATTAATGCCATTTAGATTTTTTTGTAATAATCCCACCTCTTTTTTTACATCATCAATTACGTCATTTGGAACTGTATTAATTTGATTGTTTAGTTGCTTAATATTTTTCGACATTAAATTTGTAATATCGGTAATTTTAATCAAAAACTCATCACGCAATTGTTTCAGATCTTCATTATATAGGTGTTGTAATTGATTTTGGATTTGAATTATATCAGAACGTAGAGGCGTCAACGTTTTTTCAATCTTTTCCAAAACTGTATTAAGTGATTGTATTTTAGCATTATATTCGTTGTCTGTGTCAGTTTTAATTTTTGCTATATCACTTCGAAGATATCCTTTATTGGTTTTAATCGCATCATCAACGTATTTTTTGGTTGCCATATGTTTACCTGCTGTAGGTGGATTTCTCGAGATGAATGTTTCAAGGTCTATAGTTTTATCTGCAATACCGTTTACACTGTCATTTAACTTGTCCAGAGTTACTTTGTTTATGCTATAATTATTTTTAAAACTGTTTTCCAACTGCCTTAATTTAAGCAATGGTTCCACCGCCTTAGAACTTTGTCTACGTCCAAACTTATCGAGACTCATGATGAAAATGATTATAATATGTAATGTACTCTAATATATGATATCTGCTTCTCGAAGTTCGTCGATTATGCTGACGATTTCGTTGTTTACCGAAGTATTTCCAGCATTCTTCGAAGCCATCAACAACTTCAATCGATCGCAAAGTTCGTTGGGATCATCCCAATAAACATATTCTATAGGCTTCTTATTGTAAATTAATTGGTTTTTATTTAACATACCTTTACCAGAGTACTTGGCGACGACGATCCCTTTACCACCCTGTATAAACATAGGTTTTATTATATTTAAATATTTGCCTCTCCTTGTACCTTTCAAATTTCCTAAAGAATTTCGGTGTACCTTAGACATTTCTAAGAATTGTTTATAGGGGGCCAAATCCTCCTTTGTATAACTAGGATCATTGTAGAAAATAAGCTGATATAATCCTGGTGTTCCCTTTGCATAATACCACTTTCCATCAGAACTTAGGATTTTTATACTTCCCATGTTTTTGTCAAAGTCTATGCGCTTGTCACCTAAATACCACCAATCGTTTCCAGGTTCATAAATAGGACCATACACGGGATCAATTTTATCATCTTTATTCCAAAAATCTTGAATGTATGGTTGACTCATTGGCGGATACTGTTCAAGGTATTGCTCAACTACTCCTGGTGCCATCCGTTCTTCAGAATGTTCAGGTTCATCAACTTCGCTAAATTCTTCACGGGTACTACCTCCATCATCTTCAACTATAGTGTCTATCGGTATGTTTTTTATTTTTTGGTGTGGCGATGAGGCTGTTTGTGGATTGAAATGAGACAAAGAGAAATCCTGCTGATTTGTTAACTCTGTTTTCGGCTCGATCTTTGACACGTTTAACAAGTTATTTGAATTTTTTTGAATTTTTCTCAGAGGTTCGGCAATTGGTTTAAATAATCTATTAATAGATTCATCCTCCTCCGTTCGACCTAGTTTCAGAGCCAAGTACTTTCTTCGAATAGAACGTCTAAGTTCGGCAATTTTTCGTTTGCGAGCTGCATCCGTCGACATCTTGACGTCAAGTAATGAGTAACGTATGACACCTACATTTTTATATATTTATCAAAACCCTTACGATATCGGCCATCGTTAAGATCAAAGTCTTTTGCGATTACAAGAGTACCGTATCGATCGTTCCAACATTCAGAACATACCTTTTTGAAATCGTCAAAGGACATGTCAGGCGATACGTGTTCGTCAAAAATATGTTTAAGGTTAATCTCATCCTGTTTAAATACCACAATTACGTTACAGTTATCTCTCACCATCTGTTTTGGAACTTTAGAGTAAGTTTGACAGAGATATGCAGCATCGATATCTTTGTGTCGACACATGGAGTAATATTCACGAATTTTCTGCTGCCCATCGCATGCTACATCATCAAATATAAATATTGAATTTGGTTTAGCATCGTTGGGACTTAGAATTTCTTCGTTGTCTTTGAATGGGAAATAACCCACCTCCTTCATACCAGATAAAACTTCTTTCAGCAATTGGTACTTTGGTTGGTACAATGACTTTGAATAAACATAAACATTTTTGAATTTAGCTCCATTCGGATCGTAAAGAAGCGCCATCATTGCGTTCGTTTTCCCGCATCCACTAGGTCCACATATAATAGCACGAAACGAATTAGGTAATAATTTACCATGTTTACTTTCAGTTTTTTCCGTATTAAAATCTAAGTTGCTTATGGGCAACGTCTGAGCCTGTTGAACTACCTTCATCGTTTATCGCAATTTTATTGCGATACCCTATATATAAGCAAATTCACTAAAGTATGCATCATTCTAAATGTTGGTGTACGAGGGACAAGGTGTTCTCAATACTATTATCAACAAGTTACCGTTCGAACTTCATTTTCCGGGCTATAGATACTGTGGACCCGGTACTAAATTACAAAAACGTCTTGCGCGTGGTGATCCTGGCATTAATCCTTTGGATACTGCATGTAAAGCACACGATATTGCATATTCCAAGAATCATTCTCTAGACGAACGTCATAAGGCCGATTGGGAACTTGAAAACAGAGCTTGGGAACGCGTCAAGTCGAAGGACGCGACTTTTGGTGAAAAATCAGCCGCTTGGCTTGTTACTACAGGAATGAAGGCTAAACGTAAAATGGGTGCAGGATTAGGCGACCAAGCTGTTGCTTGGATGCTTAAAATGGCTAAACGAAAACTTGGGTTAGGAGCGATTACAGGAAAAGTAGGAAAATCTTTGAAGAAGAATCCTTCATCGGATCTGAAAAAGTCAGCCGCTCATGCGTTGAAAGTAGCACGAATGTTAATTAAAAAATCTGGAGGGCGAAAAAGTGTTAGAATTCCTAGGATAATTCCGATTCCAAAGAGCGGAGGATTCCTTCCTTTGATTCCATTATTTGCTGGTCTATCAGCTCTTGGTGAGTTATCAGGAGGCGCGGCCGGCATCGCCAAGACAGTCATCGATGCCAAGAATGCTCAAAAGAAACTTGCAGAAGATCAAAGACATAATAGAGCTATGGAATCTATTGGTAAAGGATTATATTTACGAAAAAACGCAAAAGGAGGATTGGGATTATTTTTAAAGAAACAAAAAAACTACCGTTGAAGCTACCCTCTAGACCTCTATGCGATAAAGACTTGATTGCGTATGCTAAACGTTTAAAAATACCATATTTTCGTGGAGTTTTCATGAGAGACACTTTACCAAAGACATCTCACCAAAAAGAATCCGCCATTTTAAATTTAGATACGTCGAGAAATCAAGGAACTCATTGGGTAGCTTATAGAAAGATAAACGATATCGTAGACTATTTTGATTCATTCGGTAATCTAAAGCCGCCGAAAGAACTTGTTCGTTATTTAGGTAAAGCAAAAATATTTTACAACGACGATCCATATCAAACTTAT
Source organism: Psylliodes chrysocephalus (assembly GCA_927349885.1). NCBI lineage: Eukaryota > Metazoa > Arthropoda > Insecta > Coleoptera > Chrysomelidae > Psylliodes > Psylliodes chrysocephalus. The sequence continues at coordinate 74,331,759 of OV651814.1, read as the reverse complement.
AACCAAATTAATTGTGGACATTTATGTTTAAAGTTTCTATACAATGGAGGCCATACTAGCGTACATAGACGGAAAAAGGACGCTGCAATCCCTTAAAGAAGATGAACTAAGCATACTTCCTGTCGACTGTTTGATACGGCACGTTAGACCTGGAGAATTGTTGGATGTTTGGCACAAGTTACCTAATGAATATAAATGTAATTTTAATTTACAAATTCGTTTACCTTGTTACGTACATTATAATAGACCTGACGCTCAAACTCATTTTGATGGGCCTGCAGATGCGCAGGCTGATTGTCACGCTTGTAATTATTATTTTAAAAAATAAATGAATAAAAATTATATATGTGTATATATATAAAAAAAAAATAAATTAATAAAAATTATATATGTGTATATATAAAAATCCTTACATCACTCATTCTACATCAGTCATGTTGTTAACTTTAACGAGTACTACTAACGAGTTCTGATTCGTTTCGCAGACCCCTATCATATTAAATCCTGAAAATTCATATTTTCTAGGATTGTTGGGGTTCTGTTCGTACAATTCAATACCCAATATTGATGGAGAGAAGTTTTACTATTATGAAAATAATAATCGAAAAAAATTAAAGATCATCGAAATTCCTACGGGGTGCTATGAAATTACGGATATCGAAAAATATATAAAGAAGGAACTGGAGGTGCGAACCAACAGCATTGACGAGTTTTCATTGCATCCGAATAACAATACTCTCAAATGCGAAATATACTGCCGAAATCACGCTATTTCATTTGTACAGGATGATAGTCTTGGTAATATTTTAGGATTTTCCAAGACAATTCTTGCTCCAGACCGAAAGTATGCATCGGATCTACCTGTAAACATTATAAAAGTATCTAGCATACACTTTGATTGTAACATTACTGAAGGAGCCTTCTACGGAGATAGACCTACGCATTCAATATACGAGTTCCCGATAATCGAAAATCCTGGATATCAGATTATAGAACGTCCACATAATCCGATATACTTACCTGTAAGCAGTAGCAGAGAAATAACAAACATAACTGTTGTGGCGCTTGATCAGCAGCAGAGACCCGTAAACTTTCGCGGTGAACTAAGTACTCTTCATTTGGAGTTACAAGAACGTTAAATGGGTTTAGTTATAAACACTTCTTCATACGTGACGTTGTCAGTACCAACCAGAGCTCCTCAGCGACAGGTCGTTATATCTACACAAAACCTATTATTTCTTAAATCGATTGGATTAAAACCTAAACGAAATGGGAAAACGCCAGCATGATGATGATGATGGTGATGAACCGGCGATGAAACGTTTTCGATTCGATGAAGGTGGTATCGATCCAAAATTCAACCTTTATAAAAAACCACGATTTGATGATACCATTAGAAAAGAAGAATATCGATCCTATAGTCCATACGTTAAATCGTTCAACAACAGCGACGTCATTGAATTTATCATAAATCAATCTGATGCATTTTTCGCAATGCCTGACACTCTATTGGAAATTAAAGGAAAATTGGAAATTACTGGTGGTGGAAAATGTGAATTAGCACCCAATTTTGGAGCGTTTCTTTTCGATAGCTGTTCCTACAGCGAATGCTCTAGAGAAATAGAAGTCGTTAGAGATCCTGGAATCGTAAGCACCGTACGAGCCTTAACATGCTATGGACCGGAATACAGTCGTTTCATGAGTATTGCGGGATGGAATTATCCCGATAACCCGCTTCTGAATGGTTCAAAACATTTTAATTTGCTTATGCCTCTTAAACACATTTTCAACGTTTTCAATGATTATACTATGATTACCTATGGTAGACAAACATTTCGTTTAGTTCGATCACGTAACGATAATGATTGTGTCATTGTCACAGAGCAGCCCATAACCGGAGGTAGTGGTAGTAGTATGACCTCTACAACCGTTAAATTGATAATTGAAAGTATGGAAGTAAAAATTAAACATATCTTCCCTAATGACGAAATTAAAATTAAACTTATGGAACCCATCAAAAATGATCGCCCGATATTGATTCCGTTTAGAAACTGGGAATTAAATGAACTACCATCAATAACTAAAGATTCTAAACGAGAAATTTGGGCCGTAAAGACTAGTGCCGCCGTAGAACGTCCACGATATATATTAGTTTGCTTCCAAACTGACAGGCGGAATAAACTAAGTAGCGACCCCACTAAATTTGATAATGTTAACCTAACCGGTGTTAGAGTATCTCTAAACGGGGAATATTGGCCAAACGAACGAATGCTTTTAGATTTTAAAGAAAACGACTATGCTATTGCTCACTACAACTACACAGAATTTAATGCAAACTATATAACCGGTACACCGAAAACGGCTCTTCTAAACTATGAAGCGTTCAAACGCTACGCATTATTTGTGATTGATTGTTCAAAGCAGGAAGAGACCATGAAATCTTCTACGGTTGACGTAAAATTGGAAATAGAAGCAGATACAGGATTCCCCGCTAATACCAAAGCATATTGTATCATAATTCATGATCGTTTGATGGAATATCATCCTCTTACGGAAGTAGTTAAGAGTATTATATAAGTCTCTCAGTCTCGTTTCTGTCATTATGAGGATCGCATTCGTTGACATCCAAGGCTTCTGCATCGACGGTATTTTTCATCCGAAGGAATTGAGTATCGCAATTGGTTGTAAACAATACCACGTTTTGTTCACACCGCCTACACCTTATTCTAACCTAAATACGCCTGATAGAATTAGCGCTAGATATATTGAGAAACATATTCATGGGGTCAACTATTCCTCTGGAGACGTGGATTATTCCAAGTTAAACTCGATTCTGGAAACATATTTACTAAACCATGCTGATTGTATTTACGTGCGAGGAAGTGAAAAAGCCGAATTTTTACTAAAAAAGTGTCACGTGTCACGTCCTATAATAGTAGATGTATGCAAGTTCGATGGAACCCCATGTGCAACAGAAAAATTCAGTAGTGACTCCAAAACCTGCATGTACCACGCCAATGGATCATTTAAATGTACCCAGAAGAACGTCGAAAGTCTACGCCAATGGTTTCTTAATTGCATACCTTTGTAATTTTTTTTGTTTATTAAAGGAAATGTTTTTTAATTGAAACCCCTTATTAATTTCATGCATTTATTTTCGTTTTACAAGAAGAATAAAATTTTTTATTTATAATTTTTACAATAATTTTCAATATTATAAACAAAGTAGATGATAGTGTTATACAACTAACTACATATAATTTAGAATATTTGGGCTCTGACATGTCACTCAAATCGATGGGTGGTGGTGGTGGAGTCTGCCAATCTTTGAATTCTCCTTCAGTGCCATCATTAAAAATCAATTTTAATTTGTATCTCTTTGCTTCATCGATTGCTATGGAAAACGTATTTAGCTTCATATTATTTACCACCGAGAAATTCATCTTTCGCCATTCCGTTTGATTATCAAAACGTATCGCCATCTGTTGTACGCCCAACGGTACATTGGTATACAGTACGTTGTTTAATATAGCCGTAAGTATAATGAAATTAGCCTTTAGGATGGCCATATTTGCGTTGGTTGGATTCTTCTAAGTGGATACTGATTAGGATGATATCTCTCAATATCCTCCCAAAGACTTAAATTTGTTAAATCTCTTAAAACTTGTTTTTTATCTTCATATAATTTTATGTCTCTTCTTAGTTTTTGAACTTTTATACCAAACTCTTCAATTCTACGTCTATTCTCTTCGCTAGACATCTCAATACTGAATACTATACTTATTTTACTTTAAAAACCGGGTGTAGGATACGCCTCCTCTCGGAGATCTGGGTTGTTAACCTTGACGCTTGATACTAGCAGAAACTAACCGTCAAACGTCAAACGTCAAACGTCAACCGTCAAACGTCAAACTTCAAACGTCAAACTTCAAACTTCAAACGTCAAACGTCAAACGTCAAACGTGAAACGTCAGTCGTCAAACGTCAAACATCGAACGTCAAACGTGAAACGTCAAACTTGAAACGTCAGTCGTCAAACGTCAAACATCGAACGTCAAACGTGAAACGTCAAACGTCAAACGTCAAACGTCAAACGTCAAACGTCAAACATCGAACGTCAAACGTGAAACGTCAAACGTCAGTCGTCAAACGTCAAACTTTTCGGTGCACATACCCCCATTTTTCCCATTTAAATCGGACCACGTGATACACGCTAAGGTCCTTATGGCATTGCGCATGATTTTCCTCTTGTATGTTAATCTATATCACGCTTTCTACATAACCCCCTTTTTCCCGTTTAAATCGGACCAACGATAACTGAGATATACGCTAAGGTCCTTATGGCATTGCGCATGATTTTTTCTTTTCGATGTCAATCTATATCACGCTCTCTTCATAATGCCGTTTTTCCCATTCAAATCGGACCAATAGCAGTGAAGATATACGCTAAGGTCCTTTTGTCCTGTCATTGCGCATGCTTTTTCTTTTCGATGTCAATCTATATCACGCTCTCTTCATAATGCCGTTTTTCCCATTTAAATCGGACCAATAGCAGTGAAGATATACGCTAAGGTCCTTTTGTCCTGTCATTGCGCATGCTTTTTCTTTTCAATGTCAATCTATATCACGCTCTCTTCATAATGCCGTTTTTCCCGTTTAAATCGGACCAATAGCAGTGAAGATATACGCTAAGGCCCTTTTGGCTTTACCACTACGCAAAAATTCTATTCGACGAAATTTAATCCCCCCACTACCCCGTTTTCCTCTCAGACCGTCTGTCTCACTCTTAGCCATTGAATATGTACCTCTCACTCTTACACGTTGAATTCCCTATGTGTCACAGAACGAACGTTGTTGATCTACTGAGATCGTTGTTGTCGGAGTCCTCGAATGACTTTATAATTTTTCGTAAGTCGGGATCAGGCTGTTGTTGTCGGTAGGTCGACTTGGACATATTGGGCTTCGACATTATCTAAGGGCGGTCGCGATAACATGTCAGCGACGACATTTAATCGGCCAGGCGTGTAGTCGATCTTTAAATCGTATTGTTGAAGAGCTAACGCCCATTGGACTAATCTGCCAGAAGGTGATTTTTAATGACAACAACCACTTGAGAGGTTGATGATCACTTTGGACTATAATGGAAGAACCCTCTATGTAACCTCGAAACTTGCTTACTGCCCACACAACAGCGAGAGCTTCCAATTCTGTGGTGCAATAATTTCGTTCAGTTGGGGTAAGAAGTCGACTAGTGTATTCTATAGGTCTTTCCTCGAATTCCTCTCCCTGGAGTGAACAAGCTCCTAGAGCATACGCGCTAGCATCGGTTCTAAGAGTAAAGGGAATATTAGGATCAGCTTGACGTAAAATAGGACTAGAACATATAATAGGCTTTTAAGGTTATCGAATGATTTAGAATGGCTTGGATCCCAGGTCCAAGAAGAGTTTCTTTTGAGAAGGTTTGGTAGAGGTTGGTGATGTCAGCAAAATTTTCGAGAAAGCGTCTGAACCTTGAACAGGTTTGCAAAAAGAAGCGGAGTTGCTTAACGTTCTTGGGAGCTGGCATTTCTACAATAGCAGCTACCTTTTTAGAATCAGGTTTGCTTCCGGAAGGAGTAATGACATGGCCAAGATAATTGATAGAACCATAACAAAAAGTACATTTGGAACGATTTAAGTGGAGTTTAAACATCTTGAGACGAGCAAAAACTTGTTCAATATCTCGAATATGATCAGAAAACGACGGAGAGGTGATGATAATATCATCTATATAAGCTAAAATATGTATGTCTTTTAAGCCGGTTCTGAATTTATCAATGAGTCGCTAGAAAGTGGAGGGCGCATTGCGCAATCCGAAAGGCATCCATGTATATCGAAACGTACTAAAAGATATATGAATGCTGTTTTATCTCTATCTTCGGGACGAACTGATACCTGATGCTAACCAGCCTTTAGATCTAAAGTGGACATGTAGCGTGTCTCCTTTGTTGAATGCAAGAGATCATCTATCCATGGTAGAGGGTACTTGTAAGCACGGGTTCCAGCGTTAAGTTTTATATAATCGACTGCCATCTTTCTTTGGAACCAGGACTACCGGAGCAGCATAAGGGGATTCACATTCTTCGATCGTGCCTTCTGTCAGAAGAATGTCAAGTTCTTGTTTCAATTGTTCTTTCTTAAATTCTGACATGCGATATGGAGAAACAGCGATTGGATTTTTGTCAGTTAAGGTGATCGTGTGTTCTAGAAACGGCGTCGGCTCTTTGCTTGGGCCGAATAGATCACGATTATGAGTCAGCAAAGTTTTAAGATCGTCCTTTTCCGAAGGAGCGAGAGAGATAGCTTCATCTTCTCTTAATTCGATTCTGGCTAAATGGATAGAGTTTATATTGACTGTAGATTGTAATGTTGGTTCTGGGGCAAAGTAGTAAGGAATATCAGGAGAATCTCCGTAATACCAACAATCACGAGGTATGTCAACAACAATGTTTCCTGTTTTCAAAAAAATCGGAACCTAGGATGTTCTGCTTTGAACATGTTCAGGAACAGCTATTAGAGTTAGAGGATGTTCTCTAACGAATAGTTTAAATTTTGATTCAGATATCCAAATTTACCAACGTTATGAGCTACGTTTGAAAAGTACATTTCGGAACAGAGTAGAACCGGTTATTTTGTACAACCTATTGCAGCACCTCTATAAATGTTTAGAGGATAAACTAAATATATACATTGTCCACATACATCTACCTCGAAATATTTTTCTATAGATATTCATTGAAAACGAAAATACCGAAAAATTTAAATTTAGCACTTTTCCATTACGGTCCATTTTAGTAAAATCATGTATAAACAAAAATTATAGAGATCGATATCGCAAACAACTTTTAGTTCAACAATTTTCATAAAAATCAGAATTTTGCACATTTTGTCAAATATCTCGAATACGGTCCATTTTAGAGAAATTATGTATAGAATAAAAATTATAGAGAATTATATTACAAACAACTTTTATTTGAACAATTTTTATAAAAAAATATTTTTTTTTTACATTTTGTCCAATTTCTCGAATACGGACCTTTAAGGAAAATTTTGTATAGAACAAAAATTATAGATAATTATATTAGAAGTAACTTTTATTTTAAGAATTTTCTTCTCCTAACGTAAATAACAGATATATTCCATAAAATATAAAAATGACCACCCATAAAGTACCCCCCAGATGTTCCGACTCTGCCCAAAATCTAATCAGTTCATTAGACGCTAAAATAAAGCTTAAGTTTAAAATTTGGTGTTTTTCGGTTCATGAGTTATGCGACCTACACACACGCACGCACGCACACACACACACACACACGCACACACGCACACCCACACGCACACGCACACCCACACGCACTCGAGGTCGAAACAAATCATGATTCCTATACTTTCCTTATATCTGTATACAGATAGGAAAGTAAAAGCATGTCCTCAGCCGCAAAAACCCCTCCAAGCTAATAAGCTAAAACTTTTCCCACCTCCCCTTTCTCGAATTTCTCATGCAGAAACAGATAACCCTTTTGTCAGGCCCCCCTTATAGCGCTGCCGGGCCCCCATTTGAGCCCGGGCCCCGGGAATTAGTCCCGGCTACCCCCCCCCCCCCCCTCTAGTCGGGCCTGGACACAAGAGACAACTGTCTGTACATATCACAGAAGTACATCTACAACTTCAGTTCCTTTTTTTCCAGTAAACTGTATAGTTAAAAATAGTTTTCTGCTCTTTTCTTTGTCCATTGTCACATAAATTACATTTACTCCGTAAGCTCTAAAATTTAATTCGGAGGAAATAGATCTTACTTGACTTACCAGTTCTGCATCTTCTTTTGTTAAATTCTTTTGATCTTGTATTATCTTACTTTTTGAAAATATTCCTTCTTCTTGTTTCAAAATATTTTTTCCAATTTTAACTTCTTTCTTTTTTCTTCTTTCCCATCCATTCGAGTAATTGCGTCGGTTATGACATTTAATTTTCCAGCGATGTGTTTTATCTGAAAATTATATTCTTGTAGTAGTATCGCCCACCTATGTATTCTACAATTTCCATACTTATTTTTCCAAATTGATATTAAACCTAAATTATCTGTTTCTATAACAAATTTATTTCCTAACAAATAAAATCTAAGTTTAGTTATACAGAATATTATACTTGCTAGTTCTAATTCTCCTACACTGTAATTTTTTTCATATTTTTTAGTTGTTCTTGAAACAAATCATATGGGTACTTCTTGGTTATTTTGTTCCTGTAATAACACTCCAGCAAATCTCACTATGGACGCATCTGTCCTCAGAATGAATTCTTTGTCATACATGGGATGATAAATTTTTATTTTATTTTCAAAAATATCCTTAATGTCCTGAAATGCCTTTTGTCTTTCTATATTCCACTTCCATTGTACCCCTTTTTTTAGCAATTCTAATAATGGAATTTCTTTATTTATTAAGTCAGGAATAAGCCTCTTAAAATAATTAACCATTCCCAAAAATCCTCTTAAAGTTTTTAGATTGCAAGGCTTTTTATATTCTTTTATAACTTTTATTCGATCAGGATCCATTTGCTAGGACGGCAGTACATGACTACTGTTTTTGTATTTTTATAGTTGGGAGCTAAAAAAATGTTAACCTGCTTATCACCAATTGTTGTATTCATGTTCAGCGTCAAGCATTGGATCAAAATAAATATGGCCACCTTATATTACCCAGAAGTTAGTTTTGTAAATCTTTATTAAAAGTATTTCGTGTAAAATGTAGGCAGTCATTTAATTGTATCTTCTCCTTTACAATCATTTATATTTTATTGTAGTAGGAAACTGAATTATTGCAATCTAAAACAACAGACAATAAATTAGAAAATATGTTTCTATTTTATTGAAAAGAACTTACCAAACTTATTCAAACGTATTTAGCACTGTATTAGTTTACAAATTCTTTAAAATCTCAAATACATACTACAATAAAAAGTGACAATTTACATTTTTTTCTGTTCTGTTGGTTTTATTATGACTTATGACAAACGAATGGCTACGTTCGAAAACAATATGATGTTCAAAGTATACTTCTCGTAGATACTCTTTTAGCAAATTACTTTATTACGTTGTGTTATCATAACAGGTAGGTTAAATAGGTAAGTAACAAATAGAAATTATGCGAGGTTTTGATTTCCCTCAACAACTTCTCATGAACGTTGCATTTACGTTGTATAGTAATGTTATTACGTTCCCTTAAAACAACATCGCCGAAAAGCTTGGCAACGTTATATGCTAGCTGGGTTCATTAGAGTGAAACAAGATGAAGCATACACTGAATTTAAATAAATCAAAGCAGGGGTACCAGGGACCTACTTTATACCTGATACACTTTTGTGACATACCCGAACTAGAACAAGACACAATAGCTACATTTGCAGATGATAGGAAAAGATCATGAGCTGCAAATAAATTACACACATCAGTTAATTAAATAAATAATTTAAACAAAAGATGGCACATAAGAAACTAAATCTGTTAATATTAATTTTACTAACAAAAATGGTCAACAAATACCAACTAACATAATGTCCAGATCCCTTACGCTAACTCAGCAACATATCTAGGTATTACAGTAGATGCAAGAATTCGCTGGAGATAAAAGACAAGAATCCAGAGATTTCAGAACCAAGTATTGAGGAACATTGTCGATGCTCCTTGGTACATTAAAAACAGCGACCTCCATCGAGATCTTCATATGGACACTGTTGAAAAAACTATCAGATTCGCTACAAGAGTCATGATCAACGACTCCACCATGTGAACGTTGAGGCGATCCAGCTTCTTGACAACAATCTGATAAGAAGACTCAATAAGAGAGTGACATAAATTTTCAGAAGGCAAAAAGAAACCTGTGATGAAACACTAACATACGTCGCTAATGCATCAAGTACTAGACCATTTCATCCCTACCTTGCATATAACAGAGGGAAGCTTTAGATATCGATAGATACGCTTAATTTAAAATTTTTGATTTTTAATTTTCTCCACTATTGAATATTGAATTTTAATTCCTAAAAATTACTTTAAGCTTCCATTTCTGAAAATACTTTTGTTCCGCTTTAGACAAAGCTACTGATACAAACCGCCTTTCTTCTGTGTAGTAAGTTAGCATGCTGATGAATCGGTTACAATTACTATTAGTTTATTGAGATCATAACAAGCCAACAGATGATGCATTTCTATTAGTTCCTTCCTTTCTTAAAAAAATTTGTCTGGTACTAGAAAAATAAAAAACGAAGCAATATTTATTACCAATATTTAATCATTTGTTCAATTCTAAATTTTGCAACAATTCGAAATATTTTTCTTCCTTAATTAAGTGGTTATTATTAACTAATATTTCTGTATCTCGGAGCGGGCCTTTTGGCATCACAATTGCTAAGAAACCATCACATTTTGGATCAGTTTTTAGTAAGTTAGGATTCTTCTTAATCAGTTCATTGATTTCTATTAAGTACCCAGTTATGCCGGCTCTTACATTTCGCAGTTCCTCTTCGCCTTCAAGTTTTACTTTACATACAACGGTTTCAGGATGTAGTTGCCTTGCTCCTAATTTTCTTTTTCCTTGTACTTTTATTTTAGATCTATCGCCTACAAATAAATTTCACATAAATTCTTAATTCATAAAAAATGCTCAATAATTCTATATAAGGTTAGGTTTATATAGATTAGGATATCCGAATAATTTTAACAGGAGTCTGATAAACTTTGACAGATGTTTAAATTGTGAGTTCATGTCATACAGAAATATCACGTTTTCGAGCTCCATCGAAGTTTATAAGGCTCATAAATTTTAATGAATATTCTTGCAACCTGCTGAAACCGGAACAAAATGCCTTATACATAATGAATTCTAAGTTGATACTTTTTTAAACAGTAGAAGTCTTTAAAATAAACATATTTTTCAAAAAATTATAGAATCAAAATTTAAAAAATCCTAAATCCGGGCCTGGCATTGTGTATCAAAAATTAAATGTTTTTTATCAGTTTTTTGGTTTTTTCTTTTGTATGAATCACACTACACGGGTTATTGTAATTCAGTCGTTAGTGATTTTGATTTCAATAGTGTGTTTGCAGGCGCATCTTAGTCTCAAAACTTTCATTTATCAAACTCAACGGGCTATGAATGCGGGTAATTTGCGGGAACATTGTGGAGGACATGTAAGAAGGCCGATTACGAGAAGAGGTGAATGGACAAAGTTACACAGAACCATATTGGATATATTTTGGAATAAATTAAGTTCTCATTTTTAAATTTTTTTAAAGTTATTTGAAAAAGTTGTTTATTTTAATGAATTCTATACACAGTTAAAAAAGTATCAACTTAGTATAGTTAGTTAAGAGAAGTTAATTAAATGAAAAAATAATGGATCGCATTTATTTTAAGTTTACCTACCTATATAAACAGAACGCAAAGTGGAACCAGAAATACTGTAAGGTCATAAATCAGTATTAGACGACGACCTTTATTATTACCTAATATTCGAGATGTAGATAAGCAATAAGATTGTGTGTCCCTTAAAAGACTCCCAGGTCCGGATTGAAATATCTTATGAAATAGTTGGGCATTTTAATAATCGTGAGCTCTCTATTATTGTTTGTCTTTTGTTGACAGTTTTGTATTTAGAACTATTTCATAATATAAAAATCTCCTAGGGTTAATTTAGAGCACTTGGTAAGGATGATATCAGGGATCAGAAACATAAAGATAGGAAACGCAACGATCGCAGCAACGATGGCATAATCTATGCGTCTCAGATGTTAACTAAAGGCACAAGTAGTTTGTAGACAGACAGTAGACATGGACAGCATTGGACAATTTGTAAAAATAAATGTCAGTTGTATGTATATCGTAGAATCCCGAATTTGAATTTTTGAGTTGATCAATGGTTTATATTGTAAGGTGAACTAAGTGAAATGGTTGTAGTTGTTTTGAGAACAATAATTATGTTTTGAAATATTACAATAATGAGGCTGAGCACGTATTGCATTAGTAACACATGCCTCACGAATAAATGTAACAACCCCATGTGGCGTTCTTTAATTTACCAAAGTAAGATCTAGTCATGTAAGAAACCCAAACAGTACCTAGCAAACTTTTATCACAAATTATTTATTTATTATAATTTATTGTGTTAGAGCAAGAAAATACATTCAAAACGTTGGAGAGAAGATGTGATATAGGAAGAAAAATATCTGAATTCCCATTATGGAGTTTGCAGTCAACATTTTTAAAAATGAGACACCATTGGCCACTCGTTTGGAAAATAAGAAAAACAAATGTTAAAGTAACAAATAACGATCAAAAATTAAAAAATATTTGTAATGAATAGATTTAGAATAACTAATCGATAATAGTATTCTTTTTAATAAACAATTTAGCGTAATTAACATTGTTTAAATTTATTTACCAGAATATGAAAGTGCATATTTACAACCTTTATTATCCGGTTTTTAAATTTTCCACTGCGTTATTTGTTTAATATCGATGAAAGCGCCACATAGTGGGACAGATGTTAACAGCGTTCAAGCTTGTCGTTGTTAAGCATGTTCTTCTTGTAAGCATTTTCTATCTTTATGTCTCTTATCTTTGGATGTTATGTTTATTGTAAATAAAAGCTATTAACATACCCAGGAAGTAAAGTATGTCATAACCGTCGCAGATGTCAGTAAGGCTAAATTTAAACGACTTACATGCTCGTGATAATAATACATTGTATATTCATAAAGCTACGCATAAATTAATTTTTAGAAAAATAAGTTATTTTCATAAAAATCGTCAAACATGGAAAATATAATTCCAAAACTGAATTTATGAATGTATTCATGAACGTACGGCTAAATATAAGAACATGATTCCAATTTTAATACATTGATCTGGCACTCTCGTTTTTTTTTTAAATTCTTAATAACTTTTTGTAAATGACAAATTTGACATTTTTCAAAAAATTGCAAAAGTAGCATTATTTTTCAAAATTTCACAAAAGGCCCGAGAAAAAAGCTACTTATTATTTTTTTGCTCATATATCAACTTTCAGCCTTTGTTTTTTTTTTCAATTTTTTTATCAATTCATTTTTAGGTTACTCATTAAATAATAAGCAACTTTTTCCTTATGCATTTTTCGATATTTTGAAAAATAATACCATTTTTGCAATTTTTAAGAAAAATTGTCCAATTTGACATTTTCAAAGTCACCCTTTGACCATTTACATGTAATTTGTTATAATTTGTCAAGCTTAAAATGATGACAGTCAAAATTTACAGCAATTAGGAAAAAATCCCATATGATGCGGACTTTATGTGTGACACTGTATATATATTTTATCAGAGCTGGGTAATTCCTAGTTAAAAAGTAATTAATAATTACAATTACTTTTTTATGTAATTTGTAATTGTATTTAAGTACTTTCTTTAAAGTAATATGGAATTGTTATTGCAGCAAAATTTGTGGAGGAATTATACTTTGTAATTAGAATAATTTATATTATTTAAATTGTCTAAATACAATTACTTGTCACAAGTACAATTACTTTTACAATTACAAGTACATTTATAATTACAATTACATTTATAATTACAATTGCATTTATAATTATAATTATAATTACATTGTTTAATTACAATTACTTTTAAATGTGTGTTTATGAGATGCAAGTGATATAAAAACAAGAAATTGCTTATTCGAACCGGTCACTAGAGCTCGGACTCGCATCCATATCATTCTGGGACAAATAATCACTTTTTAAATATTACAAGCTTCAGTGAAAAGGAAGTATATGAGGCACTAAGATCATTTAAGCCAAAAAAGACCACCGGATCAGACGATATTCCAGCTTTTGTCCTAAAAGATTGTTCTGTGCTTGCTCGTCCTCTCTCCATACTAATTAATATTTGTTTAAAATCGGCTACAATACCAGAGATCTGGAAATCCTCAAAGGTCTGTCCCATTTTCAAGAAAGGAGATAGACAAGATATTTCAAATTATCGACCTATCTCTATTATATGCAACTTTGCAAAGGTTTTTGAAATCCTGTTAGAGCGAGTTATATGTCGTCATGTAAGTTGTAATATAAGTATAAATCAACATGGTTTCATGAAAAGTCGTTCAACAGTCTCCAACCTCCTGACCGTTACCCAATATATTGCTGAATCTATTGACAACAGAGCCCAAACTGATATTATTTACACAGACTTTTCTAAGGCCTTCGACAGACTTGATCATGGCATTCTGCTTAACAAACTTGTAGCTTTTGGATTATCTCCGTCTTTAATTTCACTATTTCAATCCTATCTATGGGACCGAAAGCAATATGTCCAGCTCAATGGTTTTAGGTCTGCTGAATATAGTGCTTCTTCTGGTGTTCCACAAGGGTCGAATCTAGGACCCCTCCTTTTTATTATGTTCATTAATGATATTGCAGATGTTATAAATGTAAATTTCGTTTTGTATGCTGATAATCTAAAACTATACTGCCTCGTAGAGAAGATAGGTGATTGCGAGAACCTTTCAACAAACTTCACACGGATTGTTGAATGGTGTTATCAAAATAACTTGTCACTAAACCCGGATAAATGTAAAGTTATGTCATACAGTTTAAAAACGAATATCCTAATATTTAATTATTCAATAGAAAACGTTGCCCTTGAGCGACCGAAAACATTTACTGACCTTGGCGTCACGTTTGACACTGCACTATCATTTAATAAGCATATTGATAATGTTGTATCCTCCTCCTATCGAATGTACGGATTAATTGCACGTAGCAGTAGTGATTTCAAAGAAACCTCTACCTTAAAAACTCTATTTTATGCTTTTATAAGATCAAAGTTAGAATATGCTTCAGTTGTGTGGAGCCCCTTTTATCAGTATCATATAGATCGAATAGAAGCAATTCAAAGACGATTTTTAAAACTGCTAAGCCTGAAAACTGATGGCATTTATCCTCTAATAGGTACACCTCACTCTGAATTACTACAAAAGCATAACTTTTTCAGTCTCGAAAGAAGGCGTGATTATTATAGTGTAGTAGTAACTTCTAAAATTATTAAAAGTATTATTGACTGCCCAACCTTATTAGAAAAGTTTAATATTTGCATTCCCAGAATTTCTTCCAGACACCCGAATACTTTTTATATAAATAGATCTCGCACAAATGTTCTGGAAATTTCTCCGCTCCATACCATGTGTACAGTAACAAATTCTATTGTCAATGAACTTGATATATTTAGTTGCAATTTGTCAGATATAAAATCTCACTTTTTATCTTAGTTAATTTGTTACCTATTACGAAATACAAGTTCTTTTTATGTGCTTAACATTCATATAAAAAATGTGATTTATTAATAATTATATTCTGTCAATTCCTGCTCTGTAATTGGGTTTATGACCTGTAGAGTATTGTATTATAAATAAATAAATAAATAAATAAATTTGTTTGAATGCATTTGAGGAAAGCGTTGTGCTTTGAAGCAGTGAAATTGTTCAACCCAAAATACAGTATTGCACGAAATAAATAGTACTGAAACTAAGTTGTCGGTATCTCTTTGCGCCCGCTGTCATACCCAAGTTAGCTAGTATAGATCGGACAAGTAAACCTTAAACAATTAATTAGTAGGGCCTAATTGTTAAAAATGGTGTTAGGTATAGACGAGAAAGTGTTTTTAGTAGAGGATTATTTTCGCTCATACGGAATTATTCCGCAATGGTGCAAGTCTGCGATATGTGTGTGGTCAATTCACACAACGATTTAATGAACGTTCCCAAAGTAATGCCTAATTTTATAGGGGATGGAAAAGTTCAGAAGTACTGGTAATGTATTGTGCCCACGAAAAGGAAACTCGGGGCGTCCCAGTAGAGTTAACAACAACAATAACCACGTACGCTTTTTTGAGCAATCTTAGAAAATCCGAAAGTCAGCCAGAGAAGGACAAAGTTACATAAAAAGAACTTTCTTGCAAAGAATCCTAAAGGATCTAGGTGCATTTTCATATGTGATTCAGGTACATCAACAATTATATCGGAATTATCGCAGTAAAAGAATATTACGCCAGCACTCTCACGTTACAGTATAAAAATCCTGAGTTTTTGAAAAATGTATGGTTTTCAGACGAAGCACATTTTCATTTGGTAGGTCATCTGAATCGCACAAATCGATTTGTGTACTAAAGTGACAATAATATGTATTTCCTAAATAAATAATAAGCCACTTGAGTCCAAAGGAGAGTTACAAACCAGTGGCGTGCGGTGACATTTTTGGAAGGGGAAGCGATTGTATAAAAATACAGCAGGCCAGTAAGTACAGCGCCGCAGGCGAAAATTTTTAGCGGATCATTCACCATTTTGTCAAAATCTTGCTTTTTTCCTCAGTACTAAGGATATTCGAGATTGAGATTTTTGAAGTGTTACTATTACTTTATTACCTAGTTTAGTACTAGAAGCTATAAAAAAACTTACCATTGAAAAGCTTCCTTGGTTTATTTAAACGTAAAAAAACATTTAACTGAAGTTTTTTTTATTTTCTCCAGCATTTTTCGCACAGTTGACACAGCAGTTGACATTTATTTATACTTAAGATCTATTCGCCTATCCTCAATGGCTGCAAATTTGTCTATAACATCGTAAAATTTTGGATTTTCTGATAACTGTTTAACAAGCTGTTTTTCATGGATATTAGGGCTAAATTAGAGAGTCGGTCTTCACTTGTTGAATTTCGTATAAAACTTTTAATGTGCTTTAAAGCTGAAAAACTTCGCTTTAGTCTATTAGAATTAATAATGTCCGTTTTCTCTTCAAAATTTCTACTAGAAAATCCTTTTTTTAATAAAGAGCACACAATACAGACACAATTTACCACATTATTATTATTCACAGGCACAGTACATAGTTCCTCCATTTTACAAAAAGAAAAACAATTACGAAAAACAAACCGAAATCTACCTAAAATCTAAGATTTTCCCCACACGTCGATTCGCGGTGCGAATTGCAATAAGCGTAAGGCGACGTAATAATCGCTGCCTCTCGACCGTATTTCACGTGTGCAAACAGACTGAAACTGTCGCTGCAAAGCAGAGTCAATAACACTAAGCGAAATCACTTGCAAGATGAACAGGTTATTTCAAGAGGCGCTTCCGCTGACAGACCGTTTGTATGTTTACACAATTAATTTTCTCATGGGTGGTGCGTGCGTTTACACACTAATGAATTGTTAGTACATTTACGAAGTTTACGTAATGTTTCAGAGAACATATAGTACCTAATTTAATATTAATTTCTATGCATTGAAAACTTAAAAATATATATTTTTAAATTTCAAAGTGTAGGGAAGCGGTGCTTCCCCCGCTTCCATGGACCGCACGCCCCTGTTACAAACATACATACATACATACAGGTGAAGCTAATATAAGCGTGTTAAAAAATGAAAAGTTCAGTACTGTTTATTTCAATACTGTAATAACAGTAAGGGGTAAGTAGATGCATATATCCTTATTTTTAAGATGTATTTTGTATTTATATTATTATAAACATAATTTATGTTGCATAAACATTATAAACTAAGGAAATATAGTATGAATTGGTGCAAATACCAGTTTTTATGGGGTAAATACTAAAAACTAGTTATTTACGTTGCGTAGGTATTTCTAGTTATTATTCTAGTTTTCTACATTGAAATGAAGGATTAACTATTTTAATAAACGTATTCTAAGTTACTTTAGCGTTACAAGTATTTGATTATAACATAGAAAATGCAATATTTTAATTAAATTAATAGCACTTGTAACGGAATATAAATATATTTTATGTTATAAGAAATTATTTAATAATACTCTCCCTAATTCACCCCCTTACGAGTGAATTTCAACCCCTGAAGTCGACTGAACGACTTGTGTAGGGGAAGGGACGGCTATTATTATTATTTGCCGTGGCGCTCCGGGGCGACTTAAAGATGATTGATGGTGCCATTTGACTTACAGGTGAGGAAAACCCGGAAAACCTCACCCACCATCATCGAGACGGTAATGTATGGCGAATTTTTTTTAATCTGCATGTCATATCAACAGAAATTGAATTTCTATTAATACGCCACACATCAAATCCTAAACCGAACCATGCAATTTAATTAAAAATCCACATGGTCCGGTTTGGGACTCGAAACCGAGCAGTCTCAGACTCATAAACTTGCCTATAAATGAATATAAGCGCGATAGACCGCTACACCACCGTCCCGATTTGATGATATAGATCTATAATGAAAGCTCAACTTAAGCTCAAACTTTATGGTTTTAATGGGTTACACAAACGAAACATTTTAAATTAGTGTCATGTATTATTATAACCAAATTTGGGTAAAATGTGTCTCATTTTTGTTTGTACGAACGAGATACTGAACGATACATTTTAGATTATTCAATATAATTTTAATATTACATACAGGGTGATTCATTAAGGGTGGCGACCAGCCGTATCTCAGAATATCTTGAAGTAGAATTTTTTTGGAAGGAACGCAAAAACATGTCGGTTTTTTATTTCAAGGGGGACACCTTTCTATATTTTCCTCAACTGTTATATATCATTCCTCTCCCCTACGTCAATCTAACCAACATCAAGTATGACACATAGTCGGAAAGGTAATTTTATGGGGAATTCAGCAATATGACTTCATTGCGTTCCTTTTAAGTTTAGCGCCCTCTAGCGGGATAGAAAATTATTATCTATGGTAAAGTGTGACACTTCATTTGAAAGCTAATTTTATTAGTACTACAACCAAAGATATTATAAATAAAGACTTTATTTTAATGAAGGTGTAAAACCTTCGGTTGTACAAAAAAATGGGGTACAGTTAGAAGTGTTACAATATCTCGATGATTTAAGAAAAAATATTACGATGCTAGATAGCTACCCCTTGATGAGAAAAGTGTTCTTTAAATATAATACGCATCTTCCTTCTTCTGGGCCCGTTAGGAGATTATTATCATTTGCCACAATTGTCAACGCTCCCAGAAGGCATGCGCTGTCCGACAGAAATTGTGAAAAACTTCCCAGACAGCACACCAAATCCTTTGGATATCTACTGAACATCCCAATATCCACTGAATGTCCAGTCCATGGTGGATATCTATTTTATATCCATGAAATGTAATTTATAGACATGCAAATGTCCATAAATAATTGTAATTATATAGCAAATTTTTAAAAAATTACGCCATTGTACTCGCCATTGTGGCTAATAGTACCGTTGAGATATTCAAATTAATTTTTTTTAAGGTGTATTCAATATCCCATGGACATCCACTATAAATATAAATACATCAAAGTCTAAGCGCGGACGCAAACCATCGTGGATATCTACTAGATGTAATTTTTGATTTTGCTTCCTAAGTATAGATGGCGATACCACTTTCGTATCTACTCATGCTTAACCCGCCGTAATTGAGTTTGATCGACATTGTTTCACAAACAGACTTCATTAGAGACTGAAGTCGAGAAGTTCCATTTATTGCTGAAGATTCCTAATAAGGAAATAAGGATGATTTTCTCCTTAGTAGGCAAAATCAAAGGCAGATTGTTGGGAATATTTTTTACCTCTATTTTCTTTCGACGTTATTCAATAACCATTGGTTACTTATGAACCTCTACTAAAAATAATTATAAAATATTTATCTGAATTTCTATATCCTGGGATATAGACGGACATTTGGTTGGATATCCACAAAATATATTCTATGGATATATCTGGGATTTCTTGTATTGTCTGGAGATACTCATTAGATATTTTGCTGAATATCTATGGGATATCTTCTATATTCTGGATATAGACGGACATTTGGATATCCATATTAGTTCCACGGAATATTTCTGATATCCTGTGGATATATTGGATATCCACAAAATATATTCTGTGGATATCTCTGGGATTTGGTGTGTTGTCTGGGTTGTTATGAAAAGTAACAATATAAACATTTTATGAATAGTTATAACTAGATCTTGCAAGTCAGGCATCATTACTTTTTGCCTGCTTGATGAAAAGTAAAAATATTAATAATTTTACACCAAATATTTTTCTTACATTCTGTGGTCTACTCTTGTTAAAAAAAATATGTTTTAAGGGTATGATATTTGAAAAATTAGTTTTTAACTTTTATGAAGTATCCCAAGCTTAAACGACAAAAATAAAAAGGTATTACATATTTTTTGACGAGAGTTAATTACCGCACCGAATGTAAATAAAATAAAACTATTTTATCTTTTTGATTAAACGGCCCCCGACTAAGGATGCCGGATTTGTATGGTATGATTAGGTAAAATATAAAAGTACCTATGCGTAGGTACACGAACTTTTGTATTTTTGTTCCAAATCAATAAACTTTTAAAAGTTCACATTTTATTATTAACTTATTGTTCCATTTTTATACTACTTATCGATTTTGTCTTTTCCCTTAAATTAAGAAGACCTTAAATGGTTCAGAAAACAATAAACTTAGGGCTGGCTGTATAAAGCTTACTTAAAATTAAGCTCAGTTTTAGTTGATACATGTCAATTTTCGATTCTATATGTGCAGTCTGTTTGGGGAAACAAGCCCTAAGTACTAAATGGTGTTTAGACTGTACCTATGCCATACAAAATTTGTCATGTGTCACCTCAAACCGAGTTTAACTTTGAGTAAGATTTATACAACCCCCTCATAAGTTATCTTTAAGGAATCCTTTAGAAAGTCGTTGCAAACGGCTGTTAGTTTGACACTTTGAATTACCTATTTAAAAATTTTATTTATTCCGGTCCGGTTGGTTGATGGTTCCTCAATTATAGCATAATTTGTTTTATCGCAAAGTAATTATAATTAAATCAATATGATTCCTATTTTTACAATATGTACTTTGTACTTGTAATTAATTCCTTTTTTGAAAAAGTACTTTGTAATGGTAATTATTTTTAAAGTACATGTAATTACCCAGCTCTGTAATTTTATCTAAATAAATAATTCTAAATTATATTCAAGCGATTTTTTTGATAAGTATTTTAAGCCAATTTATCATTATACCCGTAGAACAGAACTTAATTTTTAAAGATTAAGGCCCAACTACCTATATAAGGGTTTTTTGTACAATTAATTAATTACCTGTCAAAAGTATGCTGGTGTTATCCCTAACACCATATATAATTCAATTTTGAAAATATATAAGTAATACCCCCTATGAAATTATGAAAAATACACCCCCATATCTCTAAAGTGAAACCAAACCAAAAAATAATTAAAAAAGTTGAGAATTAAAGAAACGAAAAAATGAATGCAACGACCAGGGATCGAACCTGGAACCTTCAGACTAGAGCCGTCCGCGCCTCTACCAATTGGAATATCGAGGCACATGGCTTCAAGTCATTACTTTACCTTTAAATATTCATTTCATTTATTCAATTATAAAAAAATATTTTACAGATAATAGTAGACAGTTCTTTAAGTGCCTAAGTGTTGAACCTGTATGTGCATATTACAAGATTGTTTCTAAAGTTAATTCACTTTTCATTGATAATTTAAGAGTCCGTTTAAAGAAATAATAATAGTTAATAATTTAATTAATTGGAAAATTTAAATTAAATATTACAGTAATGCTAAGATTTAGGTATTATTTAAAAGGTTTAGATATAGTTGGATGTTTGCAGCTATATGACCTTTATATTTTATTAAAAATTGTTTGACTTTATTTAAATTTCTGATATCTAATATTATAGATTCTTGTCACGTCTCTTTGACAGTAAGGTACAATTAGATTTTTATCAGATACATGTCTCGTATTATAGCGATGTGAAATGGTTCTTTAGATTATTTCTTTTATGAATATGTAGACAGTTACTATAAAAATATAAAATTCTTACATTAAGTATTTCACTATTATACAGCTGATTTGTGGGATGCAATATGTTTTTATAAAATATTATTTTAAGCAAATAATTTTAAACCACTGACAGGGGATAATAATGCTCTACTATAGAGGCCACCCCAAACTTGAATGCCGTATGTTAATACTGACTCTACTAAGAATTATTAAAAGCTGTTTTTTTCATAAATTTACATAACTCGTAGAATTTGTATATTAACCTCTTTAACTTATTAGTCAAATTTGTGACCTGGGCATTCCATTTAAGATGTTGTCTCCTTTGATTTTTTTATTGTAAGCTAGTATTGGGGATATTTAAGTAGCTAAAGTCAGGTCTGTTAGCCTCTATTAGTGAGAAAGCGATATATGTAGTTTTTTTTTAATATTAAGGGATAGTTTATTGCAATCCAGCCACCTTTTTATTAGTTGTGTGCCACTTTCAGCTTTATCTTTTACTTGATTCCATATGTTCTGTTTAAATATGAGCACAGTATCATTGGCATATGAGATTATGTTGCCACCTAAAAAGGTATTCAACAAGGTGTTTATATATTATAATATGAATAGAATTGGCCCTAAAACTGTGTCTTTCAGAGTACCCATCTGAACCTTCTCCAGAGAGTTAATATCATTTCTAATTTTAATATATTGAGTCCCTGTTATCCAGGTAACTCTCAAAAACATTTAACACAGTACCTCTCACTCCATTATGTGCAAGCACTTCAAGGAGCTTTTTGTGAGGGACTGTATTTGATTTATTAAATCGAACATAGCATCATTAGTGCTAACTCCACTTTGAAAACCATACTGTTTGTTATTTATATTATTTTTGTTTAGATATTCATATAGCCTTTTTTACAGCTTTCTCGAATAATTTAGCAAACACACTTAAACTAATTGGTCTGAAGTTACTAATATTATTTTTATTACCAGATTTAAAAATTGGTACTATTATTGATATTTAGAAGTGATCTGGAACCCTCCCGTTTAAAAATATTAAGTTGAATATATGTGTTAGAGGTTCTGCAATATATAAATGATTCTCCTTTATCATGTTGCTTGTTACATTGTCAAATTCTTGTGAGCTATTGCTCTTTAATGAGTTTATATGCATAATTATTTCCTCTTTATTCCTTGGAAAAAGAAACATAGAATCTCTATCAAGGGAAAGGCATTTTTTGCTTGGATTAGATTGTCTACTTTTTGGCCACATTAGTACCTACATTTGCAAAAAAGTTATTACAAAAGTTAGCCATCTCTTTGTCCGTTGTAAAATGCCTATTATTTTCATCTGTTACAGAAATATGTTGTATAGAGTTTGTGTTACTGCTATTTGTGGCTTCGTTGAATATTTGTTAAACTTTTTTTAAATTTCTACTCTTAATATTTATTTATTCATAGTAGTATGTAATTAGTTTTAGCGGCAATGATTAATTTGTTAAGTTGATTTCTGTATATTTTTTATTTAATAGCTCAGTATTTTGTTTATTTTTTATTGCTCTTTTTTTAAGTTTATCTCTGTTTTATTGAATTAATTATAGAATTTGTTATCCAGGGTTTTATTTCTTTAGTTTCATAGGTAGGTTTCACGAACAATCTGACCTGCGGACTGAGGCGATACAGTTGTACTGAATTTAAGGTCTTTATAGGAATTTCAAGTAGCCAAATATTTTAAAGTAACAGTTAATCTTGCATCTCTTATGTTTCGTTATTGCTGGCCGTACTAACTCTAATAATGATATGAATGAATCGTAATCCACTCATAGATAATTCTTAAAATCTATTAGTTCTGTAGTGCGTTGTTTATTAAGTAAATTCATATGTGAATAAATATATTTTTGCAGTAACCATTTTTTATACCACAAATGTTTCTCCTTTTTCACTTTATTATTACTGTTATCATCTATCATCCAAAAAAAACACGACTACTATAGTAGTTACTATCTTTTGGAAACAGTTAGTGCCACGTTGAACACTACTTATACTAAACCAGTTGTATTACTTTGAATATTTTCACGTCTGTGGACAAAACTTCCTATGATCTAACTTTACAATTTATAGTACAATCTATTATACGATCCGTAGTACAACAAATTGTATTATCTGTGGGTTGTTTTAGAGTTCGAGAAATTTAAAATCCACATCATTTAGACAGATAACATTCTCAAGCTCTGTTAAAGTTTATTAGCATCATAAACTTTAATTAACGTTTTTGCAACTGGCTGAAATTGTAGTAAAGATAAAAAGATGGCCTCAATAACATCTGCAAAAGTTGAAGAGGTCAAGTGGCCAAGATCCATTACGACCTAAACTAAAAAACTATATAACTGTAGTCAATAATCCTTACCTTTATTGATTATAAAGTCTATTTCTGTAATATTTTTACCAGTTTTTATTATATCATTTCCATTTGCTAGACTCAAAAGTAATAATTTGTTAGTATGTACTCTTATACACATATCATCATTGTGTCCCTGTTTATTACAATTTACAAAATAATAGTCTTCATAATGTCGTTTATTAAAAAAGGTAAAGTTTTCTATGTGATCTTTTGTAATAGAGTCCAATATAGATACACTCAATTCTTTTATTTTTTTGAAAACTGAATCTGTATCTTCGTCTGCATTTTTTATTTCTGATCTTTCTGTAGAAAGGAAATGTTCTTTCATAACAAGGCTTCCTGTATCAGTTTTTAGTTCTAAATTTTCTGCAGACATGACTGAAAATTAAACTTATAATCGCTTATAACTTATAATAAAGTAAATTACGTGCAAAAATTCAAATTTAAATTTTAAACAGTACAATACAACCTCACTTTTACTACAATTCCACTCTTCTTCTTCTTTTTATAATATATTACGAAGGCTTCTTACAAAAGAGAAATTTAGCAATGAGTGCGAAATTCGAATTTTTAAAAAAATTGTTCCAATAAAAGTTGTTTGTGATATCATTCTCTATACTTTTTGTATTATACATGATTTCTCTAAAATTAACTATATGGAAAAATTTGAAGAAATGTGTAAAATTTTAGTTTTTTAGAATTTTCGTTGGCAATGAATTATACATCCTATAATTATTGTAAATTCATACAAATAACATTATTAAATACGGGGCATTCTCTATGTATTGTAATGTGAGCCATTTCATTATTCAGCTAGTCATGCTCTAATCCTCCAAGTCCCTCTCTGTCTTATTTGGCCTTTGAGGCTCAACTTGTCCGATTATCATACCTACATAATTAAACCCCTTAAGACCAAACATGTGTAAGAAATGTGGTGGAGGTGCTTTTCGAGTACATTCCATCAGGGTCAACGTGATAATGGGTCCTATGATTGAACGTTTACGTTATTCGTAACGTACATGTTAGGCCGAATTTTAACAGTAAAAAGGCAAGTTCGTGTGATGGAAAACTTTTTTTTAACACATTACTGTCAATTTGTGCCTATTATAATCTAATTTAACAGTTTTCAATCATACGAACTTGCCTCATTACTGTTAAAACTGGGCCTAACATGTACGTTCCGGATAACGTAAACGTTTAATCATATAGGACTTATTGTTTCTAATTTTGGCGAGAACGTTCTGGAGCCCACCAGAAATTTAAAATTTGTTTATAAATATTGGTGAAGGAACACAGGCAATCATTAGTAGATAGACAGTGGTGAATATAAATAGTGAACGATTCAAAGACATTCGAAATATATATAAATTAGAATAGTAATGTTATAAAATAAATAAAAATAAACAAAGGAACTTGCCTTTTTTTTTGTTCTCGAAAAGTTCGATGTCTAGTTAGTTAATACTGAGAAAAACGGAAAAATCACTCCGTCCGCTACCGAAGCCATTTTCTGTCCGAAATGTGGACATAATATGGCCGAGTTGCATTATTTGTATTTGTTGCACTATCTATAGACGAGTTACCAAACCAAGGAAACTATTAACACAGAAATCTACTATCGACTACTCCTTATTTTTAGAGTTGTCCATAGATGGCGAACCCAGTATAAAAATGTATTGCCTTCGCCATTTTATGTCGATATTTCGGAAGAAGTAAAGCGATTTTTTTTAGTTTTTCTCACGAACTATACATCTAATTAGGTACTTTATTGTAAATGTACACAAATAACATTATTTAAAATGTGTGCATATTTTCAACTAAAACCAAAATCCTTCAAAAAATAAACAATAAACAACATAGCCTTATTTTTTGGTGATAAAAATGTTGCTTCTTATTCAATTTTCATGAAAATTCAGATACATATAAATAAAGAGACATTTCGGAGTAGAATAGAATTTACATTTTCACCAATAACCCGAAAACAGCCTGAAATTTCAAAGAACTGATTTCATTTTCGAAATCTACGACCCGCAGACAACACACCAAATCCCAGAGATATCCACAGAATATCTTTTGTGGATATCCAATATATCCACAGGATATCAGAATTATCCTGTGGATCTAATATTGATATCCAAATCTCCGTCTATATCCAGAATCCCAGAATATAGAAAATATCAAATGGATATCCAGCAAAATATCTAATGGGTAGGTATATCTTCCAGAGCTGGGTAGGTAATTCCTAGTTAAAAAGTAATTAATAATTATAATAAAATTACTTTTTTATGTAATTTGTAATTGTATTTAAGTACTTTTTTCTTCAAAGTAGTCAAATCTGTGAAGGAATTGTACTTTATAATTATATTAATTTATATTTTTAAATGGTCTAAATACAATTACTTGTCATAAGTACAATTACTTTTCCAATTACTTTTCCAACTACAATTACTTTTTCCAATTACAATTACATTTATAAGTACAATTACATTTTTTAATTTGAGGAAAGCGTTGTGCCTTGAAGCAGTGAAATTGTTCAACCCAAAATAATAACAGTAAGGGGGTAAGTAGATGCAGATATCCTTATTTTTAAGACGTATTTTGTATTTATATTATTATAAACACAATTTATGTTGCATGAAGATTATAAACTAAGGAAATATAGTATGAAGTGGTGCAAATAGCAGTTTTTATTGGGTAAATACTAAAAACGAGTATTAAAACCAAAATCATAAGGTGGCGGTGGAGGACAGAGCATCTGCCTTCCATGCGAATAGCCTGGGTTCAAATCTGGACAAGGGACTAATTTTCTTTTGTTTATTTTATTTTATGAATTAGTAAAAAACATAAATTATTTTAAAGTTAGTTATTTTGTCTTAATAACCTAAAATATAGATTTTCGTTAGTGGGTCGTACAGAAAATATACTGTACAACTCCATATACACTCTTGTTGCACAAACTACTATTTCAGTTTCAGTATAATTTGTCAATAACAATAACACATTATACAGGATAATTTACCAAGCCTCTGACGTTTATAGCGAATCGATAAAGATTTAAAATGGCTCCTATTTTTTAAGTATGTATGATGAGGAAAGACACCTTTTTAAAATTATTTTAAAAATGTGGCGTATCAAAGTTTTGTTGCACACCCTGTATTTTATTACATTTTTAGATTCTCCCTGAATAATTAATTTCATTGATCTATCAGACTTGTTTTGTTAAGAGCGATATCCATGCAACACCTAACAGCAAATTCAGATTTAGAACACACTGACAACTTTCAATGCATCTGAACCCACTTTGGCAACGTTGCTCTATTCCCAGGCTTACGCTCCCTTCAATTTATTACTTATAAACTATAGATGATTTAAAATATTAAAAATGCCGATAAATCGCAGGTCCGGTCTAACAAAGAGTATTTCTGTTTTGTTTTCTCGTTTAAAATATTTTTTAAAGGTATAACCTGGTGTAACATTTTCGAAAAAAATTTTTTATAACTAATTTATTTATTTACGAAATATATTTTTAAATATACATATGTACCTATTTCTACATTTTCTTATATACAGGGTGTCTGTTGGTAAGTGTGAATGATTTTAGGGAATGTTTGCCGAAGTTATTTTATAAAAAAAACATAGATCGAAAAAGTCAGTGGCGCAGTACTTTTTTATTAAAAAAGTGGCATTCTCGCACAAACGCCACTGGTATAAGTAGAAATATTTGGAACACCCCAAAAAATACACATTTGCCCCTTCAAAGTTTTTTTGCAAATTTAGAGTAAATATCTTTAAAACTATTAAAAATAATTAATAAAATTTAATAAATTAAAATTTAAACATTCTGTATCTCGGAAACGAAGCATATTTCGACCTACTTTTATAGGAACTTTTTTTAACAAAATAACTTTGATAACAATTTGCAAAAATCGTTCGTACTTATTTACAAATACCCTGTATAAAAATACGTTTTTTAAATAATAACCCATTTGATACTAGTTTGTGCAACAACAGTGGACAATCCACTGGAGTTGTACAGTATGTTTTTTTCTGCGACCCACTAACGAAAATCTACAAATTTAAAGTATTATTTTAGGAAAAGACAAAATAATTAATTTTAAAATAATTTATGACTTTACTAATTTGTGAAATAAAATAAACATGAAAAAATATTTCATTTAATTAGTCCCCAGCCCAGATTTGAACTCGGGCCTCTCGCGTGAAAGACAGATGCCGTATCATTATTTTCACCTCCACATTTAAAATTTTAGTTCTAAAAGTAGTAATTAAATTAGTTTCATATAGGTAGTTTAATTCAAATTTAGGATTTTTTAAATTGTGGTCTAAATTAAAATTATTTATGAATCCTACGCAAAAATAACTCATTTTAATGTATATTTAATCTCAATTCCTAAAAAATATACTGACAAGTAGTTTGACAGAATTGTCACTTATTTAAAATTTTAAAAATAATAGTTGTTGGGTGTCCAATATATAAACTGTGATTGGTGGATTTCATTTTTTTGCAGTGTTCTCACTACCCAGAATGGATATGAAATATATTCGTTGAGTTGAACGCAATAGTATATTTTTTCGTTTTGTAGTCTGTGCGTGAATAGTAGTTTGTGCAACAAAATTGGATATGATGGCCATATCGCACGAAGACGAAGTTTCAGAACGACGCCGTAGACGGAGTGCTTAATCGTCTGAGTGCGATACAGACAATCCACTCGAGTTGTACAGTATATTTTTTCTACGACACCCTAACGAAATTCTACAAATTTAAAAAAGTAATTTATTAAGACAAAATAAATAATTTTAAAATAATGTATGACTTTTAATAATTTATAAAATAAAATAAACATACAAAATGATTTAATTTAATTAGTCCCCAGCCATGATTGGAACTCGGGTCTCTCGCTTGGAGACAAACTCCGTGCCGTCGCCACACTTGCCATTATAGTTCTAATACTTGTAATTAAATTAGTTTTATATGGTTTGATTAAAATTTAAGATTTGTTTATAAATTTGGACGAAATAAAAATAGAAATTCTATTACTTATCGATTATACATAAGAAATATTCATTTTTACGTATATTTAATCTCAATAATTCAAAAATATACTGACAGTTAGTTTGACTACATAAAAATAATTTAAAAAATAATAGTAGCCGGGTGACCAATATATAATCTGATTGGTGGATTTAACTGTTTTGCAGTGTTCTTACTAGGTAGAATGAATATGAAATATATTCGTTCAGTTGAACGCAATGGAATACTTTTTTGTTTTGTAGTATGTGCGTAGATTAGGTAATATTCATGTGGGTGTAGAAAAAAGCATATCCATGTGGATGTAGAAAATAGTAGTTTGTGTAACATGAGTGAATATAAATTAAATTGATTTTATATAGTTTAATTAAAATTTATAATTATTTATTTCTAAATATAGATCAAATAAAACCAGAAATGCTATTATTTATCGATTCTACACAAGTATAACTCATTTTACGCAATAGCATATTTTTTCGTTTTGTAGTCTGTACGTAGATACGCTATCCATTTGGGTGTAGAAAAAATTGTTTTCTAGTACTAAAAATATTTAAAAATAACATTGAGTAAAATGATTTATTATTAGTAAAAAAAGGAATAAAAATAATCATTTTTATTGACTATTGGTCGGATTTCTACTCAAATTTCTAATATCTAAACCTCTAGTGAAACGTGGATCTAAGATCTCGGGTAGTATACAATCTAAATAAAATTGCTTTAGTTTGTTTTCCATATACACCAAAATCTATCATCTTTTTTATTTTTTCTACTAACATACTTTAAGGTATTAAAATAAATAAAAAAAAAAAAATATTTCGTTTAGTTACGTTAAGTTGCCCCTGAACAATTATTGCATTTTCGCATTATCATTAATAATTGCAAATTTTATTATGTTGTCAACCATTGCTTTTTTCGGAGTCAGTTTTGAAGCAGTGGCAGGATATTTAATTTCGATAATACTGTCTGTTCCTAATAAACCGTCGGAACCTAAAAACCATATTCAGAATCCACAAATAAACCACATTTATTGGATATCCGCTTTAAATTTGTAAATATTGCTTTAAAGCTAAAGGTTTTTTTTTATTCAATACTTAGTATATTAATTTCCCATATATTTTAACTTTAATGCTTAAAAGGGGTGCTAATGTTTGTCTTTTTCTAAGTAATCTAGCACGATATTTTATAGATTTCCGTCGAAACGGAAATATAATTTTTGGCGTTTCCGAAAGTTTTCCCATTTTTATCACAAATTATTATAACTCAGCTTACACATAAAAGTTTATATAAACACATTGACTAAATACGAAACAAAACAAGTTTTTTATTATTTTATTTTTATCCCAATTTTCCGGTACTGCATGCACCGCCAACGTCCGCCGCCTTGTTGCCAAATCAATTAATATGAATTGGAATCTTGACAGATTTTCTCAGATTTCCTAATTCAAGGTTTTCAAAAAATATACGCTTTGGACAAAAAAGTGTATTGGAAAGAATTAGCTGATTTTTATATAACAATTCCCGGTAAAGACTCCTTTTTGCAATAATTTTCATAATTTGTATAGAAATAATTAAAAAATTAGTTTTTCTGAATTCGGGCTCTACAGCGGAGTTCTCTATCATTTGCTTAGTAGGTATACCAAATTTTATAAAAAAATATTTAAAACAGAGAAAGAGAACCTTGAAGTCGTTTTAAGCCTGTTTCTAACCATGGATATCGCTCTTAAAAAATGAGATTTTTGAATTTTGAAATTTTTTCTGTCAAAACTATTCATAATTGATCAAAATAGCTAACTTATTCCTTCCTATCCTATTTACCTTTTATTTACTACCTCATAATATTTAATTAAAACAAATACGAGGTGGTCAAAAATTCAGACTAGGTAAAATATAAAAGTACCTAGGCGTAGGTACACGGACTTTTGTATTTTTGTTGAAAATCAATAAACTTTTAAAAGTTTACATTTTATTATTAACTTACCTCTTCCATTTTTTATACTACTTTATCTATTTTGTCTTTTCCCTTAAGT
Organism: Psylliodes chrysocephalus; assembly: GCA_927349885.1. NCBI lineage: Eukaryota > Metazoa > Arthropoda > Insecta > Coleoptera > Chrysomelidae > Psylliodes > Psylliodes chrysocephalus. The sequence continues at coordinate 74,300,411 of OV651814.1, read as the reverse complement.
TAAGAAGACCTTAAATGGTACAGAAAACAATACACTTAGGGTTGGTTGTATAAAGCCTACTTAAAATTAAGCTCAGTTTTAGGTGGTACATGTCAATTTTCGATGCTATATGTGCAGTCTAATGTTTTGGGAAACAAGCCCTAAGTGCTAAATGGTATTTAGAATGTACCTATACCATACAAAATTTGTCATGTGTCACCTCAAACCAAGTTTAACTTAAAGTAAGATTTATGCAAACCAAAAGATATCTTTAACTTTAGGAAATCCTTAAAGGTGCGATTTCGGTGGTGCTGCTCGAGCTGCGCAACTAGAGACGCTGGCCGCGGCAGCTGTAGCCGCGATGAAAAGATGTTTTCGGTGACGCAGTTCTAGGCAGACGTTGGCTGCCGACTGTAGCATTTTTGTCATTATAAATTTTTGCGGGGTTTATTAAAAAATATGGATTACGACGATTTGATAACATTAATTTTATTAGAAGAAGAGGAAGATAAAGAAGAATTTTACCAAATGTTATCTAGAAAAAGGTGTAAAGTAGATGAAATGTTTAAAAGGCGACGCGAGGAAGGGTATTTTCGTTTATTAATAAATAATCATCTAAAAGAAGATAAAAAAAGTTTAGGGAATTTTTCCGATTGAATCCTGATCAATTCCAATTTGTTTTGTAACTAATAGAACAGGACATTACAATCCCTGGAACAAATTTTGTTAAATATCCCATCACATTCGAAGAAAAATTGGCTCTGACATTAAGGTAAGAAAAATAATTATGCAAGTAATTTTTTTATTTTTAAAAAATAAACTAAAAAATACAAATGCTTATGACCGGCATGGTCAACCTATTTTGTGGGAATAATAATATAATAACTCTCTAAACTAGTATTCATTGATCCTCATCGTACTGTGGATCAAAAACCTGAAAATAATTATGTACTTATTTCAAATCTTGTTTTATTATAGCTAGATTATTTCTCGAATAAATAAGAAAATAACAAAGATTAGAAACTCAAAATATAAAAATATATAGGTATGACGCAGGAACCGAAAAAAATATTCGCTGTTAAAGAGCTCTTGTGAAATAATCGCTGGTAAACAAGCTGTAGTGAAATTCCTAATCGCATATAAAAGATGCTGATAGTTTGCAGACAATTCGGAGCGTTCCCGCCAGTTTTCTGGCAGACGACAGCCAGTTTTTACCGGATTTTAGTTAATATAAGAGGAAGGGTAGTTATTCCGGTAGTTATGTGGTAGAAAAATTAGCTAACAACTATAACTACGCTATTAAAATTTACAAGTCATTTCGCAGATTTTAATTTAACCATTAAAACAGCATAAATTTGTTTACAATATGATACTAAACTTCTTTTTTTAATTCTTTAATTTTTGTCTTCATAATCATAAATTACGGGATATTTTTGTATTTCGTTGATTAAAATTTCATCGTCATTTGACGTAAATGGCGCCATTTTTTGCCCTAGTCACTACGAATTCAGCCGCTCGACTGCTTCGCGAGCAGTCGAACAGCAGCCGCTGCAGCGCGGGCTGCCCCTGCTTTAGTCGCGCTGCGCAAGCCAAATTGGTTCCATTTGAAACTATACAAACCAGTGCAGCGGCTGGAGATGCAGCTGCTAGCCGCCGCAGCCAGCCGCGTCACCGAAATCGCACCTTTAGAAAGTCGTTGCAAACGGCTGTTAGTTTGACACTTTGAATTACCTATTTAAAATTTTTATTTGTACCGGTCCGGTTGGTTCATAGTTCCTCAATTCTATCATAATGTGTTATTTTATAGGCAAAGTAATTAGAAAAGTAATTGCTAATTCCTTTTCTCATGTAATTGTAATTAAATTAATATAATTCCTATTTTTACAACATGTACTTTGTACTTGTAATTAATTCCTTTTTTGAAAAAGTACTTTGTAATTGTAATTATTTTTAAAGTACATACCCAGCTCTGGTATCTTCCAGACAATACAAGAAATCCCAGATATATCCACAGAATATATTTTGTGGATATCCAATATATCCAGTGGATCTAATATGGATATCCAAATGTCCGTCTATATCCCAGGATTGCCCAGGATATAGACGATATTCGGATATTCAGCAAAATATTTTATGGGTATCTTTAGTAGAGGTTTATAAGTAACCAATGATTATTGAATAACGTCGAAAGAAAATAGCGGAGATAAAAAATATTTTCAACACTTAAAATATTTTCCACACTCCGCCTTAGATTTTACCCAATAAGGAGAACGTCATCCTTATTAGGACTCTTCAGCAATAAATGGAAATTCTCGACTCCAGTCTCTAATGGAGTCTGATTGGGACACCAATTTCGATCGAACTCAATTACGGCGGGTTGAGCATGAGTAGATATATAATGGTATCGCCTCTATACTTAATAAGCAAAATCAAAAATTACATCGTGGATATCCACCATGGTTTGCGTTCGCGCCTAGGACTTTGATATATTTAGTGGATGTCCATGGGATATTGAATACACCTTAAAAAAATTAAATTTAAATATCTGAACGGTACTATTAGCCACAATGGCGAGCACAATGGCGTAATTTTTTAATAATTTGCTATATAATTACTATTATTTATGGACATTTGCATGTCTATAAATTACATCTCATGGATATAAAATAGATATCCACCATGGACTGGACATTCAGTGGATATTGGGATGCCCAGTAGATATCCAAAGGATTTGGTGTGCTGTCTGGGGAGTATTACCTAGAGGTTCCCAACGGGGGCGTTTCCGCTCCACAGTGGGCGCTGGAACTTTTTATGGGGCCGGTGGAACAAGAAACTAACATATATAACTAAGAAACGAATGAACTGATATAATGAAATGAATGTTTATTCGCGTATGAATAGGATTGTCTTGTATGTACCCACTAATGACCGGCTGTAATGTGTACGTTAAAAACCACGTTTGTATGTATGTGTGTAAGCAATGCGAGTGTCCGAGTCATCTACCGACGTACTCGATCGCGCTAGACCAGCCTTACTCAACCTTTTTATCCTTCGGGCCACATACCTATATTTGCTATGTTACACAGGCCGCAATATTTTTGGTTGATGGCCCTTTATGTAGGCCATCCATTTAAAATTAGTTAATGGGAATCTCTAATAAATAAAACCCAAAATATAAATATATCTCATCAGGTTACTATACAAGATAACTCACATTTTTAGAGTTTCGAGAAAACTCTGTTCAAAGGTTTAAAATTGAATAAAAATCAGAAAAAGCTTTAAACTGTTTAATAAACAATAACTCCAATGAAAAAATGGTATTTAAAACATACTTAGTCTTCACAAAGTATAAACTAAGAATATATCGATCTGTAACAAAAAAAAAATGGGAAAAAAACGTTACTTTGCTTATTTAAGCTGTCTACATACAGGTCATAATATTCCATTTCTGTGCCACTATCTTCAATGGAAAATTCGGGTACTGTGTCTTTAACATTATTGTATACAGGTAGATTGTGATAATATTGGTGAAATTCGTCAGGTGTAGCTAATTTTCAAAGTTTAAATAAATCTTTCTTCTTGGTATTACTAATGTGTTGCACTTTTTGTAAGTATTTTTAAGCAATGCGAAAAGGTGGTGTTTCGGTGATTTAAGAAGAGCTTCTAAACGTTTTAACGCGAAAATAATATGGAGACGAGCGTTACCGCTTGACCAATCAATCTTTCACCACGGCGATTCGGTCATCATGTGTTTTCATCTATTGGTTTTTCATGGTTAGCTCTACCGTATAAAGAAAAGGTGACGTAATCACCTTGGTTGATTTCGGACCAATTGAGAAAGGCCAGAGACGGCTCTAGGCAAAATGTTGAAGTATTTCAACAAATATCTTCAATAAAAATAAGTTTTCAGTTTATTATCTTGTTTTGGTAGGAACACTATTAGGAATTGGACTAAATACATTTAGCAAAAATAAGTTATGTCTCTTATCTGGTTTTGGTAGACACACTATTAGCAAATGAACAAAATGTTATGATTATGTTTCAGTATAAATGCCACTCATCTTGTTTGTGCATATTATGAATGTATTAATATGGAATTAGTTTTTATTCGCCATTTGTTTATCATGCATGAATATAGACTTCAAACTTGTCTTGTTTATGCTATATATTATTTGAACAATTTTGGAGACGAAAGTGTACTTAACTCGAAAATGCCGAAAGTGGAGAGCCATCTTATTTTTGCAGCAACCCTATTATCCAAACGTTTATTTAAAAATTAACGTGATATTTAGCGCAGCGACCGATGAATGTTTGCTCAAAATTTTAAAAACAGAAAGCACCGTCCTAATAATAGTGTTTCGGGCCGCAAAAAAAGCTTGAAATGCCACAGGTTGAGTATGGCTGCGCTAGACCTTTTTATTTTTCTATGCGCTAGACAAACTAAACCATGGAGGAAGTATTAAGGCCAAGTTCAACGACAAGTGACGGCGACTTTTTTATCACAAGAAATACAGCTCTCAACGATAATATTTTCAGAAACTGTTTTCATAAATGGGTTCAAAAAACTGTAAAGAATGATGGAAAGTCCATGGTTTGTTTTACTTTTAATGCATAATATAATATAAGTGATATTTAACAAATATTTAAAAGTTATGGACTTTCCATCATTTTTTATAGTATTTAAAAGTTAAAACGCAAAATACATTCTTTTATTTTTGCCTAATTATTTCAGGATTCTTGTGATAAGATTTAAAAATGTAGGGCCCATAAGATGCTGCCATCTGAACAGGCGGAATAGACACTAAATTTGAAAAATTGCAACGTCGCTCCCTATGCAGACGAATGTAAAATGGCTTAGCCCAATTTGACCATGTTTCTGGGTGAGGGGCGAGGTGGTGTGCGGGGAAAGGTTGTAAGTAAATAAATTATTATATAAATGCTATTTTCTGTTTGGAACACAACACAAGCATGTTTGTTTTGAAAGTTTGACGTTTATGGTTTGACGTGTCATTTCAATTTAATGGACTTTAATAATTTAAAAGATGCAATGTACTTATATTATTTATATATTATATTATTGTAGATCCAGGTATGTTTTCGGTTTTTATTTTATTTTTATTTTCTTTATTTGGCTAGTTTGCTAATATCACAATATTCAAATTTAGTAAAAAATAATGTAATAATATAACAATTATTTTAATAACATTATAAACAGGAAATGTAATTTAACTGCAATTGTTTTGATAACAGTATTTGCATATGGTCTGTGAATTTCATCTGTTTCCGAATAATTACCCTTAAATATTTGAATTTTTCTACTAACTGTATAGATTTTCTTTCAATTTCCTATATTGTTTGTCCACAAACTGCATATAGTTATTACTTATCAGCTTATATTTTGTTTTAGGTATTTGTGTTGATTTTTAACAAATGATTTCAACATCATTTATAAACATTTTGCAGAGTTTCACTGACAATTAACTGTTACTAAGTTTTCTGAATCCTTACAACTTACAAGAAACATAGATAAGGACATCATAGGCTAACAGGTAAATGTCATATTGATTATTGCGACATCAACAATCATTAATATAAATTAAAAATAACAGGGGACCTAATTTTCTTCCTTAGTTGTGGTTAATTTCTTCTGATCAGGACAGCGATTCTTTTGTGCGAACTCGACACATTACATACAGGATAGAGAGAGATATTACATTAAAATCGCTGTCTGTCGAACAAAGATAGGAGTCTCGATAGGAGACGTACTGAAAGATGAGAATCCCACTACATATGTTATTTAATTTTAATCTCTCTGATCTGATACTTAGATAATCTACATGCTACCCCAATGCATGCTTTATAGCATAGATATAAAAACCACCTTTATACCAATACTTTTTAATTTTTTTATCGAATGGTTTTGATCAACAGAATCAAAAGTGCATTTTAAAGAAATACAATTAATTTTTAATTGTACATATGGCGGGTTGTACAATAGGCAGTTCAAATGTAGACTTGTTGTATACTCATCAGGTATTGTTAAACATAGTTTTAAAAATGACATTTGTTTTTGAATATAACTAGTTAAAAATAAAACTCTTGTTAGTTAAAATATGTTTAGAATATTTTTTGTGCCATAATGTATTTTGTAATAATTAAAAATCATAATATTCTTGTAAGGAAGTTGGAAAGCTTAGGGTTTGATCATTCGCTGTTGAGATTATTTTCATCTTACCTAAATCATCGTTTTAATTATATCTTTTACAACGGATTTTCATCTTCACCCCTCACAGCAACATCTGGAGTTCCACAGAGCTCCAATCTGGGGCCACTATTATTTGGTATATTTATAAATGACTTGGCAATAAATTTAACCTGCTGTTCGCTGCTAACTTAATATTTACCTCAATCTCATCAATTCAAGACTGTTACTTTTTACAGACCCAACTTGGGAATCGTTGAAAATTGGTGTAATGAAAACAAGCTGTTTATGAATGTGTCTAAATGTAAAGTATGTTCCTATACTAGAAGTAATAACAAGGTGGAGTTTGATTATTTATTTAACAGCCTACCTTTATCGGACTTGTGCACAAATTGAAGATTAAGGTATATTATTCAACCAAAAAGTTACTCTTTCGGATTATATTGAAAATACCGTTGCTTCTGCGTTGAAAAGCTTAGGGTTCTTAATTCGTAATACTCGTTCTTTTACAAACTCTTAAAGCTTGGAGATCCTTACTTTTCTTTAGTTCGTTCCAGGCCAGAATATGCATCTCTTGTCTGGAACCTTATTTACAATATTCATAAAAGATCATTAGAAAATGTTCAGCGGCGATCTCTCAAGTACCTTTCTTTTAAAATATCCCATTCGAGGTATTGAAGAATCTCTGCTGCTTTCGAAAATAGAAGGGTAGTTTCCAGTGTTACATTTTTTTATAAAATATTACATAACACTATTGATGTACTATTTTTGATAAATTAAATAAATTTTAATGTTCCCCAAACAGCCATTAGATATCATAAAACATTTTATACAGCAAGTATTTGAACGAACTTGGGAAGAAATTCACCTATAACGCTAATGTGCTCAAATTTTAATTAATTTTGTTCTGATTGGGATATTTATTTCGACCATTAGTTGTACTAATTTGTAGCTAATGTATTTATGATTCTTTCTTTTCTTTTTTTTTTTCTTGCTGTTGCTAAAATTATTTTCTGTCGAAATATTATGCTTAACATTTATTTCATGTATTTTGTTCTGTAAATGGATTAATTTGTTGGACAATAAAATTATTTTTATTTTAATAAGCAAAAAAATTTTTATTTTGATGCACCTACCACCTTTAAAAGTTTGTCAGTACATTAACGAGAAATCCTATATAATTCCTAAAGAAAAATATTTTTGGAATAAATTCCGAATTCTATTTATTGATATTTGTTATTTTTTAGGTTCAATGACTTGAAACATGATGATCAGCTACACCAAGAATATCCTTGATACTTAAAAAAATGGTACGAGATTAAGCAGATTTGATGCTATGGCACATTGTAGTGCGAAGACGTGGCTTGTATAAATTTGGGGTATCAGTTGATAGAAAACAGTACGCAAAAATAAATTTAAATCTGCAGATGCATCAGAGATAGCCATATTCCATACCACAATACGTCATGCGTGAACTCGATTAGATTTCATCGACTAAGTATCATTCCTCTGTAATTTTTTGTATCATTAGGAACACCAACATTATAAACAATTATGACCAGGGTTTTCTAACCTTTTCCCTGGGTCAGAGAGAATAAATGAAAACTAAATAATGTATAGTAATAAAGATTGAAAATATATATACTTTTAAAAGTTTTATTATGTCAGCCATAGTTTTATACCAAAAATGAAAATAAACTGAAATTATACATTAAAAATACATTCATAAATTAACTATATTTATAACACTCATCGACTCTCTCCTGGCTAAAATATTACTTATCTATCTATTAGGCTCTGTTCCGCCTATTTTTTGCCTTTAGCCTCCTTCTGACACTTCCATTCGTTCTTATTCAGTGTAGTATCCACATAGTTTTCAGAATATCAAGTGTTATACCTATCTGATGCTTGGTCCTGCAAAGTTCATCTTCAGTACACCTGCTTATGTGACATCTATCTGGATGTCAAGTTTGATTGAACACCCGTTTCTTGCCTATTACTCTTATACTTAACCAGAACTAGCTTAGACTTGAATGCATATGTCTAATTCGGCCTAAACACAGCCTTGGTACACAAATATCTATTTTACCGCTGGTTTCATTACAAAAAACTGGAGTAAAGGGTAAAATGATCTCTTGTCCAGTACACTCGTATAATACACTTGAGTATTAGCCTATATTATTTTTGATTGAAGACGTATACATTTAAAAATGTCGTTTACTTAAAAATAAGCATTTAATTTTGATATTTTATTTAACTCGATCAAAACATTAAATTATTATTTTCCATGGATTATACCGGACCTGTATGTACTCTAGTAGCCATGGAGTAGCTGACAGTGTTGCCGTCAGTTGCCGCCACATATTCATTAGTGACATACGTTTTATAAATTCATCGTGTTACAAATTTGTTGACATAAAGAGATAGAAATTTAAAGTGACGTCTTTTATTACTTCGAATGAAAAAAATCGATAATGCAATTTTCTAACCTAAAAAAAATCGTGATTAATTGCTGCGTTTGAGAATCCACATCGGATGCATTTTTTACATCTCGAGCGTTTTTTTATCCACATCGGACACATCTATCCCATTACGTTTACGTATACTGAATCACGTGATCAAAGATTTTTTACATCTCAGATGCATCGGATGTGGATTCTCAAACGCGGCATTTGTCAAACAAAATTGAACTTGGCCTTAAACTAAACTGCATGCTGTGAACTTCACAGAACACTCGCCACCTGTGCGCATCGACAAATAAAGGTATTTTTCACGACATAAACCAACATAAACGTTTATGATAGATTGTTATTTGGACGTCTATATATACGTCTTTAAACGTCTAAATAACATAAAGGTATTTTTCGCGGCATAAACCAACATAAACGTTTATGGTAGATTATGTTATTTAGGCATGATCTTCCGTTTTGGCCGACATCAAGGACCGGAGGGGAGGTTGTAATGACGTCACTGTTTAGCATACTCGAACATGAAGGTATTTTTCGCGGCATAAACCAACATAAACGTTTATGGTAGATCATGTTATTTAGGCATGATCTTCCATTTTGGCCGACATCAAGGACCGGAGGGGAGGTTGTAATGACGTCACTGTTTAGCATACTCGAACATGATCTCATCCACAGGCGGTTATGTTAATTCAGGTGTTTGACAAATGACTATACAGACGGTATACAAAGATAAAAGATGGAAATAAGATTGAAATTGAAGTAGAGAGGAAAGTGACGAAATTATTCAACAATTAAAATATAGTATAGAGGGTATAAATAGATTAATTAAAATAGCACAAGTAAAATTTGTTGTATTTTTAGACAATAGGTACATTAATATTAATATAAAATAATTAAACTGTTTTTACTCTTAGGAAAAATCGCGTGGTTTACACACACATGAGTAATTGAAATAATAAAAAATTGTTACTTCAACTCACTGCCCACTTTCAAAACAGCATGGATTTCCCATTTTCGCGCCAACATATACTATATGTGGTGGGGGGATAGACGAACATGATCGAACAACATAACCCGTTTATGTCGCGAAAAATACCTTATAATCTATCATAAATGTTTATGTTGGTTTATGCCGCGAAAAATACCTTATAGTACCAGACATGATACTTTACACTGATAGGCTGTAGCTACCGATGTCCGTTAAAAGAGGGTAACCGTGTTACCACACAGTGCAAAGAAGAATAGATGAAATGGCAAAAGATGTTGAAATATCATTATTTTATGAACACTTAAAGACGGCCAAATTTTCCATTCAACTCGATGATCATCTCTACCAAATAACGAAGCTCTTCTCCTCTTTTCATACGTTCGAGAAAAAATCTATCAAGTGTTTTCAAGAGAAAAAATCCCTATCTGCAATATTTTGCCAGCAGCTACTGATGGTGCTCCAGCAATGACAGGACGTCATAAGGGTCATTATTTAGTTGCAAAAAATTTGACTGAACGTCTGCATACGTCGCTCCATTAAGTTATTAGAGATATAAATAAGATGAGCAGCAATTCATTGAATGACAGATTATTTGGTCACCTTTGTTGCGAAAATGATGAAGATTACAATCGCTTACTGCTGCTCACAGAAGTACGTTGGCTCTCCAAAGGTGTTTGTGTGAATCGTTTTTTCAATCTATTTGACTCGGTTCTTGACTTTCTTAAACCTGATTCTATCAAAAAATGACATCGCATATTTTTATCTAGGTAGAGGTAAATACAAACAGACTATCAACAGTCTCTGCGAAACAGGAAGATTTACTTACCCTACGGGCCGCAGAGAGCCATGGCGGGCCCGGGGCAAAAACACTGGCAACGGCCCCTTATTAGGTTTGGCAGATTTGTGTTCTGTCCCCCTCTCGTCGGGCATGTACCTACTTACTTCAAACAGTTGGAGGTTCTTAATGTTGATTATGCAAACCGTTTCGTACCGAAGATTCATCAAATATGGAAGAGGATAACTCGTAGAACTTGCAACTAACGAAGAACTCAAAGTAAAACTCATGGATACCAGGAATTTTGCCTAAAAATCAATTACACCCTGGATTACGGGCACTAGTACAGAAGTTCTTAATCGCATTTCCTTCGTCCTATCTGGCTAAGCGTGAATTCAGTGCAGTAACTAATTTAAGGTGCGTTTTGCAAGCAGCGATTTTGGCGATGATCGTTGAGCGATAATCGTATAGTGATGATTGCGAATACTGGTAGATAATATTAAAAAAGTACGTTTTGCAATCAGCGACTCTTGCGATGGTCGCTTAGCGATCACCGCTGAGCACTGCTAGATGTTATTTTAAATACTTCCGTTTTCCTATGAGCGGTCATAACAATAATCGCTAGCGTCGATAGCGGATGTGTATTCGACCGATTATAAAAAAAGTTAATATTTAAATATCTCCTGGTTGAGGAAATATTAGATGAGGAATTGTTTCAAATGTGCACATAACCGAGAGCAATAAATCAACCCATATTTAAAGTTAGAAATGAAGAGGGATTTTTTCAAAAATTGATCTTTTAACATCTACGTAAAGACGGCAAGAAATTTTCTGAATTTTTCAGGCTTTCAATATCCCATTTCGTTTATATTATCAGCTTGATAAGAGATGACATCAAGAAGCTTTCTTGCATTAGAAATAAGTACCCACTTACACCTGATGAGAAACTAGCTATAACATTAAGGTTAGAAAATAATAGTATATTTTGAGACGAACATTTAATGATAGCTATTAAGACACGAATATGAGAATTATGACACGATTCTTGGCGAGTGTCGTAATTAATACGAGGGTCTTATTAGCCAATAAATGTGAGTTTCATACATTAATTTTTCTACTTGATGGTCATAATAATAAGGAAAAATAAGAATAAATATTCATTACAGTTAAAAAAACAATAACAAATAAAAACAAATTTAAACAAACTCAAAAGACACAAACAAATACAAACAAAACAAAAACAAAACAGACAAATAAACAAACACAAACAAAATACTAACCAATAAAACAAACACCAACAAAAACAAACAAAAACGAACAGAAACAAACAACAGGCAAAAAGAAGCAGAAACAAACAAAAAACAAACAAAAAACAAACAAAAAACAAACAAAAACAAACGAAAACAAACAAAAACAAACGAAAACAAACGAAATCAAACGAAAACAAACGAAATCAAACGAAAACAAACGAAAACAAATGAAAACAAACGAAAACAAACAAGTTTTAACGTCCAATGATGTACCTGCTCAAAACTTTTGAAGAGCTAAAATCCTTTAAAATGCATTTAAGGGTGAGATTACAGAACGTCTGCAACTTTGCAGATCTGCAAATATGGCGGCAACTTTAAAAATCTGCAAATATGACTGACTTACACATGCAAGTATCAAGTTTTCGTATTCCAAATTTGGGTTTAGTGTTGTTGGGGGTAATAAACCACAATAAATATTGCGAATTTGCAGATATTTTTTGGAATACTTGCATTTGTAAGTCCGCCATATTTAAAGATCTGCAAAATTGCAGATCTGCAAAGTTGCAGACGTTCTGTAATCTCACCCTAAATTAGTCGCAATTCTAGATAATTTCTCTTAAATACCCTCAAATGTTTTGTAATTTCCTGGATTCCCGCCAATTTCTCGTAAATTACCTCAAATGTCTCGTAAATTCCACAAAATACCCTTGCCTTATACACTTACTTTCACTGTAGTTTACTCCTTGGAATATTATTTCGTTGACTTTCCAATGTCAACCCATATATTGTCCTTTGCACGCTGATATTTGTACATAGCGTGTTGCGGGCCATAAATAGCAGGGTGTTTTGCCACAGCTTCAATAAGTTTTTCGTCTTCTAATGCTAAAAAGTTCAGCTTGGGCTTCACGATTTTATCCGACTTTATGCACATAAATGTTCTAAAACACATACAACAAAGAACACGTGCAGGAGAACCGTCTGCGTCATTGAGATAGAATTTTACACCCTTACGTTAAATATGTCAAACTCAAGATAGTGGAGCTAGCCAGTTTAAATGAAAATAGATGCCATTTTTATTAAATAGCTTCATTTAAATGATATGACATCATTTTCATTCAGTCAGTCTTCGAGTATAAAGTTCCACTCAAGTCGTCATTTTCATTACACTTTTCCGTCACTAGAAGTGCTTCCATCTGTCATATCGCAAAATAGTGTTGTCATCTCTACTTTATTCTATTTCGATGGCCTGCGTTGAATAATCGTTTACAACTGCGACCATATTTGCCCTAAGCTCGCGTCTTATTATTATCGCTCATAGGAAAACGGAAGTATGTAAAGATCGCCTAGCAGTAACCCGATATGATTGCTGTGCGATTATCGCCCAGCAATCATCGCCACAATCGCTGCTTGCAAAACGCACCTTTACTGTCAAAGAGGAATGGACTACACATCACTGAACATGGCGATCTGCGATTGATGTTAGCGAAATTGGAACCAGATATTAACAATTTGTTAAAACTCCACCAGCCTCAACCATCTCATTTTTTTTTACTTACTATTAATTTTATGTGTATCTCATTTTTTATTTCTTATTGATTTTGTGTTTGTTTTTAAAACTTTAATAAGCAATTTTATTGTACATTTGGTTGTCATTTTATTAATATCTACTTTATAATTCTTAATAGATAAATAAGGTGCCGATAATATGCAACAATATTTGAATAGTTCATATAAAAAATTACCACTTGTTTTTTATTTACTGTAAAAAGTAATTTTTTGTCACACCTTCTTTACATGTTTCGGAGGGGCGTTGGAATTTTCTTTTTCTTCTAAAGGGGGCGGCGTCCAGAACATCTGCTCCAGATATATGCATATTTTCAACAAAATCAAAATCCCAAATATTTTCTTCAAAAATTTTAATGAGAAAAACGAAATAAAATCACTCCACTACCAACGCCATTTTCTGTCCAAAATGTGGACATAAAATGGCCGAGACCCATTATTTGAGCGGGTGGCATCATCTATAGACGAGTTGCCAAAACAAGGAACATATTCACACAGAAATCTATTATCAACTACTCCTTGTTTTTGGAGTTGCCATTAGACGGTGAATCAAGTATAAAAATTTTTCGCCAACCGTCAGTAAAGCCATGCATTACCATAGCGATTTGCAGAAATGAATAAACACTTTATCTCTCTGTAAAAATCAGATATTTTATCTGCCGCCAATACTTATCAACATAGCCATGATCGTCTAGTATTTTTCCGTTTGTTTACTTTGTCATACTAAAATGTAATGTTATAATATCTCCTTTTTTATTAATTATAATTATTTACAGTTGGAGATTAAAGTTCGTATGGGCTACGTCAGCAAAGTGCCATTATCGAACTCGCCTAGTTCGATAAAGAATCACTTTGCTAACTTGGTTTTTAGGAACACAAACAGAAGATGAACAGGCTTTTCGCAGTTCTCCCACTTCGTACAAAGAATTAGACAGTGTTGCCGCGGAGCTAATCGAAGTTAACGCAATACATTAGCATAGAAAATTATTTTATAGATGCCAATAACAATTTCGCATATTCACGTAAATATATTAATAAATTGTCAATAGCTGATGAAATTTTGTAGAATTATGATATGGGATATTATACCAGTTTAAATAAGTATTTCTAGCCCATAAAAACATACGATTACACGGGTCCGTCGGAAACAATTTAAAATGATTGGTATTTTTATTTTACGACACTGCGACACTGGTACTCAAATAATGCCACGAAATTCTTAAAGTTGTTCAACGTTTACCACCTCTCCACCTACCAAAGATCTGTTCAACTTCTGACCCTTGTTTAGCGTCGAAACTTGGCGCACTAAAAAAACTGGGCATTATCCTCAAATTCATTATCGAAACAGGATATTGTTAAAGAGGCTTTTTTGATTGTTGTCATAATTTTTTTAAAAATGTGTCAGTAGTTAAATGCTTAAAAGAAACGAATAAAATAAAACTAACAAATTCAGAATATATCTCACTCCTCATTATTCATTTAATTTAATAATTTCCAAGATATAAAATAAAAATCAACAAATTAAAAACATGCACATTAGCGTACATAGTTCTTATGTACATATGATAATTTTAGAAAACAAAATATTTAAACATAATAAACTGTGACATTTCCAAAATTTTACATAAACAATAGTCAACTTTTCTAGAATTCTTTGAAATTTAGGAAACAACATTATTACAAACGCCTAGCCAAGAAAAACATTTCGATTTTTCTTATACGAGGTGTTTCAGAATTTGAGTGCCAACCTTCCATAATTCGCTTTAAGAGTATTGATATTGGAGAATTGTCAATTGACAGTGAAACTGTGCTTTATATTTTTAGTTTAGATTAAGAATGAACTGTTGCTCAATGTTTTCATTTCACTGATTGATAAAAAAAATATGATGTATATTGGTACTAAAAAATATACAAATATATATAAAATATATGTTCTGATTGACATTTGTGATGAATTTAGAAAGAATTCAGTGTGTAGTGTCAAATAATCTGTGTAGCGCTTATGTCAAAATTCAGTAAACAGTACAAAACGGCTGGACAATGGAAGAAATTTATATTATGAATAGTAATGATAATAAAAGTGAAGAATGGTAAAGGAAAACAAAATATAGTATAAAATGGAAATAAATAATTACTAAATCTCATTCTGGACTGTAAAACTAATAGAAGAAGAATCGCTGTTAATAAAACACTTAGAAGTAAATACTGGAAAACACACAGTTCTTAGTAAAAATTATATAATCAAGTGTGTAGAAAAACAATCTTTGAAAAAGTCTTACAGGACTATTCATTATAGGTCAATCGCCTTAACCTGACAGAATTGATGGACAAATATAGAAAAACAGTCAAAACTATACTCGGTCTGTTAATAGCTCAAACAATTTAAGAGTTTATTAGAAAAAGCCACAGATAACGAAACCGAATTACATATTCTTTCCCCAAAGAACTACTTATTAGCTGTTATACAGTGTAAGATGAAAGGATCTAGTTGCACTTTTAAAGTGGAATTAGGCCGGTCACCTGTCTGAAACAAATGGATGTGAGGAAATAGACCAAGTGAATGATGGTTTATAAAAGTAGGGAGCGACTCCTCTAATAGATTGACGGACGATATAAGGGTGTGTCCACATTGGATACAAGTGGCCCAACATCATGAAAGGTGTTAAAGGAAACCTCGTCCAGAAGTGGAAGAATGATTATATTTAAGTCATATATCAAACTGTAACTTATATTACAGAATATCTCTTGCTATACCTGACTGTCTTGTTTCCTTTATCGTTGTGTTACTAGTACCTGTTCTTTGGGAAACAGCTCAGAGGCTGATCTGCTAGCTGAGAAAGAGTTCCAAAGGATTTAAATGAATTCAAAACCCTATTGCGACATCAGAGAGCAGTTGTCAGAGCAACACAAAACAATGGATAGTTAACAAGTCTCAGGAATGATGGGATAACTCGCCAAAATAGAGACAAGCCAGGGAGTAGTGGGATTTCTAAATGGTGACACAATAAGGATTGGGTTCTACAGTCCTCCAGATTTGAACCTTGGAGATTGACTAGAGGGATATAATGATAGGTCAAAAGTTGAAAAGACCAGAGGTCTCACAGGACATAAGGCTTAACAAACAAAAAACCATCTACCTGGCAGAAGAGACTGTGCATATTCTGGTACGTGTGGTCTATTAAGACTGAGATTCCATCATTCAGCAAAACCAGCATTTGAAACGCTTTTTTAAGAGGTTGGTGTATTAGACTTGAAGACAAACAGCAGCTTTTGCTGGTTTAATATCCATCCATAGAAGAATACATTTTAAATATGTGTATCATTCGATTGACAAGTTATGCGGCAAATCACTTTATTCCACTTAAAATGTATGGCTGATTTGGTTTATAGGTAATAGTTACTATTAAGAATGGCATTTCAATTGCAGAAAGTAAAATAAAACATTTGCTACATAAATTACTTCCATATATATAACATTACACATTTCTCCTATATTTTTGAAAATTTACCTTGGATATCTACAAAAGTTTATCGATAATACAAAAAGTCCACAACACTCAAATCCTGGTCTACCCTGTATAAAATCCTTTGGGATTATTAAAAGAAATACCTTCTAAATAGAGAAAATACTATTATTAAACATGTCTGACATAAATGATGACGATTCTACTTCGATAAATTGCGGATTTGTTCCTTATTAAAATTTCAATTTCTATAGGTTCAATTTTTTATTAAAGCACAATAAGATCGCTGACCGTTTTACTAGCAGAATTTTATTCTGTTTCGAACTTGATCTGATCGACTCTGGGTCTTTTGATGTCGATATCAGCGTCTGCGTTCTCGCCGGCACTAGATGGGCTGCCAACGCTTTGTTCGTCTACGTGCCTCTTTAAATCTAATCCTACGTTGCTATAATTTCCGCTGCTGAAAAATAAAAAATATATATAAGGACAGGTACACGTACACAGGTTTGTTCTAACATATAAACTTTGTATCATCCTCTGTACGGTTACAGAAGTATTTGGATCAATTCAATGCGCAAGCGCTAATTTACTGCAGTTCCTGGACTGTACAAAAATACATTAGTTGAAACGAAAAGTTGATTAAACTGTTACGAGATTGTTTTGTATTCTAATTTTTCAAACCGTACTTTAGTTTGATGAGCACGATTACAAACGTAAAAGTTCCAAGATAAAAAACATGTAAGGGCACCAGATACGATAATCAGCTATCAGTTATAGACGTAGATTAATCAATCAAGCAACCAATCTATTATGTTTATTGTCAAAGCTACAACTTACAGACAAACACATGAATAAAAAATTTAAAAGAACGTTAAGTATAGAATTAAAATTTAATTACCATTATACAACAACAGTCACAACAATTTAAAAGTCATTGTAAAGTTCAGTCAAAGTATAATATGCTTTTGTCACCTAAATATTCCAAAGCAGTCTGTTAAATGCACATACTTTGATTTTCTTTTACTATACGGAGAATGGTCGCACTGCGCAGCTTTACGAGTGCCTTTTAAAAGGAGATAGAAAACTCCGCCATTTTGATCCCTTATTACGTGTTGCCTACATCTTGGCACAATATTTTTAATTCGCTCCGTGCGAAGTCATGGAAAGGGAAGCAAAAGCGATACTAGCGCTAGCTGCGGATAATTCGTGCATTTTAGGGCGATATTTTGTAATTTTGGCATATCAAATACACGTATACATGTATGTAGAAACAATACAATAAGCAACCGGAGTTGCTGTGTTGAAAATTGTACAAATACTAGCAAAAAAACAGTGAAACTTATATAAAAAATTTCAGTAGTAAAGTGGAAATTAAATCAAAGAAATAAATGGATAGATATACAATAAGAAGAAAAATTACCTTTATTTTTGTAATAATAACCGTAATGCTGCAAATAATAGACATCAGAAACTTGAAAGGTTTTAAATAAACAATAAATTATCATTTTACCATGTTCTTTAATATCCCTTATTCTTAAATGTTCATTTAGCAAGGACTAGATTTCAAGATTTCTGCCTTTGATTATTATATGTGGTTGGAACGCAATTTTGTAACTTACTGATGGGAAATCAGTTTTAATCATTCATTCTATGTTTTCTTTCGAACAAAAATGAAAATATAAGTGATGATCCTTTTTTTATACATTTTAACTTCACGCTATTATTAAATGGTATTTTTTTATTTTGACAGAATAGACTAATTCTTCAATGAAAACTTATTAGACTTAGGCAACTTCTCATACATTTTCCAGTAAATACTGTTGCCTGCCTATATTTTATTATTGATTTTTATCGATTATACATAATTTTCTTTAATTTAAGCGATAAAAATATATAATAATAATAAATTAATGTTTTACTTGTTTTACAAATCCATATACTTTTATTAAAACTACCATATACACTTTTTAATTACGAATTCTATTAAAAGTTGCATTTGTTACTGTACGCAGAAATAGTCCATTAGTATCAAAACAAATTGGCGCTGCTGTCGCGCACGGAGCGAATAGGTGCGTTTTAATCATCCGCTTCTGCTTCGGAATTGTCGGTTTTCTTGTTTTAATCTGACAGATTAAAACGACTAAACCGACAATTCCGGAAGCAGAAGCGGATGATTAAAACGCACCTGATATTTTGCTTGCTGCTGTCAGTGTTAGTGAATATTATTTTTGGAGTCACAGTTTATTGCTAAAGAATCAGTTAGCTCACTCGGACCAGTTGAAAGTTCCAAAATAACATCCACTCCAGGGAACAAATTCAGGATACGCAGAAGACTGGCGTTTTGTTATAGGCGGTTGTCATATTATATTGTATTATCCGAGTTGCGCAGTGTATAAACTGGAACATTGAGATCAAAAGTGCCGACGCAAAGTGAGCGATCTGATTCTTTAGCTATAAACTGTGGCATAGATATCAAAATGGCCGCGCCCTATGTTGGGCGTGTCCACATACTTTGATTTTATTTTACTATACGGAGAATGGTCGCACTGCGCAGCATTCTAAGTGCCTTTTAAAAGGAGATAGAAGACTCCGCCATTTTGAACCCTTATTACGTGTTGCCTACATCTTGGCGCAATATTTTTAATAGGTGCGTTTTAATCATCCGCTTCTGCTTCGGAATTGTCGGTTTTCTTGTTTTAATCTGAGAGGTTAGAACGACTAAACCGACAATTCCGGAAACAGTAGCGGATGATTAAAACGCACCTGATATGTTGCTTGCTGCTGTCAGTGTCAGTGAATATTATTTTTGGAGTCACAGTTTATTGCTAAAGAATCAGTTAGCTCACTCGGACCAGTTGAAAGTTCCAAAATAACATCCACTCCAGGGATACAAATTCAGGATACGCAGAAGACTGCTGTTTTATTATAGGCGGTTGTCATATATTGTATTATCTGAGTTGCGCAATGTATAAACTGAAACATTGAGATAAAAAGTGCCGACGCAAAGTGAGCGATCTGATTCTTTAGCCATAAACTGTGTCATAGAGTTCAAAATGGCCGCGCCCTATGTTGGACGTGTCGGACCTCTCGCTTGCCCCGTATAGTAATCAAAGTATGTGGGCGTGTCGGACCTCTGACTTGCACCATATAGTAATCAAAGTATGTGGTTAAATGTAATTGTTATGATGATTTTATATTATTTGGCAGTGTAATATACACTTTAATCCGATTATAAATGAAGAATATATGTCCATCATAATAATATTAAACTGAAAAATTATAAATAATATTACAAACTGTACTTAAACTAAAACAACTGCTAATGATGATTACATTTTTAAGGTAGTTAGTAGTTAATAAATCCATTAATTTTTAAAGACAGAAAATTAAAGCAAATTGTAAGAATGTAGGCTTTCACGGCCGGCTTCAATGTAATTATGTGTTTCTGACACAGAAACCACACCAAAACTTCTACGTTAATAAGGAACATCAAAACACCACATGCCCATCGAATTTTTGGCAGGATGGAAAAGCATTACTAAGGAAGAGAATCCATCAAACACGAAAAAAGTTATCAAGAAATGATGAACGACTGTTTAAACTACGTTTGCTAAGTCATCTACTAGAATGGAAAGATTGGGAAAAGATCGACAGAATAAGACGCGGTAGAATGGAATCAACCCTACAGTTATCCAAGACAAAAGAGAAAATTCAACAGAATCCTAACAAAACAATTCGAAGCTCCTAAGACAAATTTGAAACAGACTGTAATCAATCTCTCAAATCGGCCACTCACGGATGACGAAACAAGCTTCCTAGCTACAGGAAGAAATTTCAGCATAACCCCACAGACAATACCAACAGAAGAAATCATTGCCAATATAGAAACTGGAATTGAAAAACTACCGCTTGATGTCAAAGAAGAGGTACGCAGCGAGTCTGCAAGAATTCTGCGAAAAGCCAAACCACCAGAAGCAATATTTCAAGAGGCCAGAAGGCAGCTATAAAAAGTCCCAATGAGGATAGAAACATCATAACTCTACCCGCCGACAAAGGAAATGCAACAGTCGTCATGAACACATCGGAGTACAGGAGCAAGCTGAATGATCTGGTCAATCAAGACACATACAAGAAATTGTCGAAAGATCGAACACAGACGATTTTAAGAAAAACCACCAAATTAATAAAAGAGTTGTCACTACCACCGGAGACAAAGAAGAAAATCTGCACCATAGGGCTGTGTTCGATAAATGACTCTCGTAGTTAGAGTTTACTCTCCTATATAATAGGCTAGAGTTAAGCCGGGTTAAATATTTATCGAACGGTTTTGAGATAAGCTTTTGTCATTTGTCAGATGTCAGACGAACATAAAAATTCTTGATTTTAATATGGATTATATGACTCTAAAATTAAAAAAAAGGAAAGTTCTGTTAGTTGTAGCAAATAATTTATCAAACATTCTGTTTACGAGTAATAGAATGGATCACACCCTAACACATAATATTATAGGTAGAATCAAGACGAATTAAACGTCTCATCCTTAAATGGACACTTTTTTATTACCATCTTTTAAATTATAAATATTGATTCGTGCGATCCGTGTTCGTGTTACGTATTGCTTTTAGGAATTTTATCTCATTGCGCAAGTCGAGTAAAATCTACCTTGCTATTTTGTTGGAGTACGGATAGTTAACTCAATGTCCAAAACTTCGTCTTTTCGAACGCTTACTTAAGGAACCAAAATTGCTTACCCGATAATAATCGAACGGTAAAAGAGTAAAATGTACTTTGCGAGTTACTTATCGAACACAATCCTGAAGCTCTACCACCAAGACTATGTGAATTACCAAAAATTCACAAAGATATACCACTAAGACCAATATCAAGTACCATAGGATCACCAACTTACAACCTGGACAAACATCTGGCGGAAATTCTGCAAACACATATGGGCAAGACAAAAATCTACGTACGAGACACTACACACTTCATCGAACACTTAAAAGAGTATCAGCCTAACGACATCCTGTCAGCTTTGACATCATCTCTTTATTCACAAATGTGCCACTCGAAGAAGTAGTCAACTACATAGGAGAAATTTTCAGAGTTCATCAATATTTTCCGACACTCGCTCACAACATCATATTTTCAGTGGATTCAAACATTCTATGAACAAATTGAAAAACACCCAAAGCATTGGCTGAGGTATGTAGATAACACATTTATAATCTTGAGCCACGGGAGAGAAGACCTCCAGAATGTCCTAAATCATCTGAATAGTTTTCATCCTAATGTCCAGTTCACCACAGAAATAGAAGAAAACGGACAAATGTATTTCATAGATGTGTTAGACAGCCAAGAAGTCAGTAAACTGGGCCACAGAGTATACAGAAAGAAGACACACTGATCGATACCTACAATATGGATCCAACCTTCATCAAAAACAGAAGCGCACAGTTATCAACACCTTAGTAAACAGTGAAATCCGACAACCGGGGGTTGATAATTAATTTAAATAATTCTTATATATTACATATTATATTCAAATTTTATTTCGAATTCAAACAACATCCCAGCATCCCGCCTAGTTGGCGCCGTTTAATTACTTCTGGGAAAAGAAATATCTACGCGTAACTCTAACGGTCGCTAGAACAAAACAGATGTCGCCGATAGGGTTATATTCAGGAATTAATACATGGCTTTATAGTCTTTATGCTCGAACGCATATTCGTTCTCTTTCCGATACATTGGCGTATGTGGGAAATTTAAGTATAAATACCCGGGTTTTTGTGGGCAAAAGGATTAACTTTTTCTTCTTCACCGAGTCAAGTTAACAAAAGTACGCAAATATCCATGTTACCATTACGGTGACTCCTTTTTCTTTATATTCTTCAAATATAATTAAAAAGAGATATCGCTACCATTACGGTGGCCGCGTCTTTGTTATATTTTGACAACGGAAATAAAAGATATCGACGGAGCAGAGAAATTAGTTTCTATAAACGACGGCTTCTGCATAGATATCCAGTTATCCTTAGGATGACCACCTTTTTCTTATATTCTAGATATAAGTAAAAGGAGATATATAGTCAGTTTTGACCAAAGCAGATACACGTTGAGTAGATACAGATTTCGCTCCTAGAACTGTTTTGTAAAGTTGTATCTACCGAGCGACTAAGATATTGGCGTAACTGATACTAGCGATACCACGCTAGTCTAGTTAAACGCCAGATATTTTATATCTCCGATTCAACATTATAAAATGTTACTAAATGATTAAAAGTGCTACTCTAGGCGTCGTTCGTATTGGATTGTGTCACCCTTCTGGCTGACCGACGAACTTACGTCCGGTAGACCTTTTGTCAGCGGTATACTTTTCTTTCTGTAAGGTTTCTTTTTCGTAGAATTAAAACGATAATCGCACTATTAAAGTAATCAAACTAGTAATTAATATTCAGATATTCCGGGGGAGAATTTAGACAAACATTAATAGGTTACAGGTATCACTTTATTACTTTTATATTCATTAGCGGGAAAATTCGCGTCTGGGTGTTATTGTCATATTTTTGGTATTCATTGGTAAACGTTTATTGTGGGAAAAAATTATAGGGTTTTTATATTGTGCTAAATTATGTTATTTAGAGAATCGATAGTGATGTTGTCATAAATATTAATTGTGCTAAAGTCGGTCAATGCTCTCAAGCAATAAATTAAGTCATTTAGATTTATGGCCAAAGAGCCGAATTGTAAAGTTTCGGTTGTCTGTAAGCAGTACCTGCCCCTTTCCGTAAAGATAAAAAGCACTTTCGATTTTACTTTTAAATGGCAAACAGATGTAGAGTAGTAGGGTAAACGCCTTGATTTGTATATATTTTACAGTTAGTTTGCGGTTTAAAAAATATGTTTTCTGTCGTTCTTTGTAAAACAAAATTGGGTAGACAAATGTGTCATTTTAGCCGTACGGAATTCTAGTTTTGTGTATCGAATTTTCGGGAAAAAGGAGATATGTACAGCGGCGGGTAGAATCATGAATATTGAGGAGGGTCGTATTTATTTGTACATATCCACATATCTTTAGCAGGACATTACGCGGAAGTAGTCGGTATGTTTGTTATTTATTTAGAATAAATAGGTGAAATTGTGTTTGTGGACTAGCTAACGTATCCTCAGAACTGTGATTAATAACACTGATTTGTCAATCGACAGAGCAAAAGAGCATCGTGCCAAAAAAGACGCCTTAGGCCACCATAGACCGCCAGGGACCTCAATAGTCAGGGCCTAAAAATGGTATTTCCCTTGCGGCTATGTAAATTAAAGCCTGATAGAGGCACAGATGGATCTCTACTGAGATACCCCAAAAGTGGGCCTGACGGGCATCCCCCTTTATATCAGGTGTTCTCCGATCGACCGATAAGTGTTGTTCATACAGGACTGAGTATGTCAGTAAATTAGGACGTTGGAATATTAGAGAAAGGCGTGGCGCACGGTGAGGTAAATCTACACTCCGGTTTTTACACATCTTAGAAATATTAAATTTAACCGACTTCAAAAAGGAAGAGGTTCTCAATTCGACGCAATATTTTATATCCCACAACACTCCTCGTGCTACTGCTGTACTCTCTTTTATTAGACAATGCGTAATTCAGTAGTTCCGTGGAAACGTGTGATTGTATATTAGGGAATAAACAAATATACCAAAGTACTTCCGACTTTTATTTTACCCTTTTATGAGAACTAAAAGCTCTGAGGTTAAAAATGACACATTAGAAAGCCTACATAAACAGAATGTTAAGCCTAAAAATGGCACATAATCTAAATGTTCGGCTGTACAAAAGAATAGATGTTAAATAAACAGTATTCAAAATTAATCTCGGTGTTTCCTTTGTTCTTCCTCCATTACAGCTACATTGAACTCTCAACGAAATTCTGGGGGTTTTAACATCACTTCGTGGGTATCTACTAGACGAAATTTAGGCCAAGGTTATAAGTATTTGCAAAAATAGGTCAGGGTCCGGTTTGTCAAGTTACAACAGTGAGTTAAGGATATGTGAACCAAGACATATCAACGTTGAAATAAAACACCTAACAACAGTATTACACTGACCGAATTGGCAAAATCCTGAAGAAAAAGAAAATCGGCACTGTCTACAAGCCAACAAATAAATATAGGGGAATATCTTAAAACAGCAAAAGACCGCAGAAACCCCCTCACATCAGCAGGAGTCCATGCACTTGTGGAAAAGTATACATAGGACAAACAAAGAGACGCATTGGTACACGACTAACGAGAACACAAACGAAGGTATAGTTTAGGAAAAACCGAAAAGTCTGCAATCACTGAACACATTCGACGGAGAACATAAGAGTCTTTTCGAAAACACCGACCAACTAGCAACATCAAGACATTACTCGACCAGACTACACTTGGAGAATATAGAAATACACAAACATGAAAAGAATTTCAATAAAAAGGAAGAAAAACATTACCGTCAAAAAAGAGCGCGTAGACACTCATATAAATACCAGAAAGCAAAGGAAGATTCAATTTCAGTTGATACGTGGAGAAGAGTACTTCATCCACGCCACAAGATGGTTACCGCAGTTGTAGCTGAAGCGTTTGGTAGTAGTAGTCAAGAAAGACCACGACATTACAGCCCGGCAACAAACAATTACATTAAAACAAATTGTCCTAAATTTGACTTAAGCCCTAATTCACTTAATGATTTTTGATATACTGCAGATAATATAAAGTCACTTCCTGCTATTTCTATTTCTTAAGATTTACTGAATTTCAGAAACTTTCCAATGCCGTGTAGTTCCTTCTTCCTGTCTCCTGTCCGCGAAGAGGAAATTTTATACACAATTCGATCATTAAAAAATGCTAACTGTTTAGATACAAATAATCTCAATAATTTGATTACTAGAAAAACTTCTGATATGATTGTTAAACCTCTAACTATCCCTATTAACTTGATGTTTAGTATTGGGGTTTTCTTCCTCTGTATAAAAAAGGGGATACTTCTCAGCCAGATAATTACCTTCCTATTTCAATTATCTTTAGTAAACTAATAGAAAAAGTCATTAATGATCGTTTATATGAGTATTTTAATAAATACAATTTTTTTTGGTAAATCTCAGTTTGGATTCCGACACAAGCAGTATTGAGTATTGTGGGAGATGTAGTTGAGTGCCTTGAAGCAGGTAGGTAATCATACAGCTATCAGCCTGTGTGACCTTTCAAAGGCATCACAATATTTTATTGGAAAACCTCTATTACTATGGTGTAATAGGAACAACGTTAGCACTTATCTAGTGTTATCTCACAAACAGACTTCAGGCTATTTATTGTAATATTACTTATTCTGACTTCAAACCAGTTAAACACGTCACTAATTTTGTTGGTGTTAACAGGGAACTCAATGAATTTTACACCTTTTTATTAAAATATTCTAAAACTATTTGTAGCCCAGTATCAAACTTAAACATTCAATTTCATTTTATTCTGGCAAATTTTGGGGGATTATGGGAAGCCTATAGGTACAAATAGAATCTGTATTAAACTCCCGTCCCCTATCTTCACTCTGTTCTGAACCTTCAGCCCTCTCCGCTCTAATGCCAGCTCATTTTTTAATTGAAAGATCACTCAACGTTATCTCGGAGATTGACCTGAAGAGGAGAAGAGGATTCCTGATAATCGACCAAGTTTTTATCAGCACATAAAGAAAATGCAGCAACATTTTTGGGAAACATGTATTAAGGAGTATATCAGTCAATTACAAATTCGCTCCAAATGGAAAACTAAGAATAACCGAGCCTTGCAAGTAGAACAACTTGTAGTAATAAAAGAAGACAATTGTTGGGAATCTTAGGAATCATATCGTTGCCCTAGTTTCAAATAATCCGAATCACTATGGTTTCATAGATTTTTGTAATTTTGTCAATTTTGAAAGATTTGAATAAAAACGATTTTTTCTGAAATAATATTTTTTACGTTCTTCATCTTCATTTATTATCAACAACAATATTCCTGTATTACAGTGGTGTCTTGGTCGTGTTACGGAATTAAAATTTGGAACCGATGGTATCTCTAGAATTGTCATTATCAAGACTGAGCCATTTCTAGAGTATGTAAACTGCCTGTATTTTCAGTTGAAAGTTAAGACTTTCAAAGACTGTCTTATATTTTATGTCATGTTAATCACAATTATTCGTACAATCAGTCATTTTACATTTTTTTGATACTTAAATATTAAATAAACGTTTCTTATTGAGAAAAACCTTCTTTCAAATAACCAGCACCATTCACATGCAACCATATTTCCTTTTAAGTTCTCAGGAAATGCTAATTTTATTAATGTAACACTGAACCTAATAAATAGAATAGAATTTATTCGTTTATTCCTTTACATGTATATGCTTAAAAAACTTATTAGACTAGTAAAAAGTTTTCATACATTCAGCTTTCACACTGTATATGTACCACCATACACATCCACACAAAAACACATTCATATTATCCAGTTCTCACCAGTTTAAAATTATAGATTTTTTTCTTGATATTATCCCTAAATAAGCTACTTACCTAATATACTACTAAGTAAAAAGAACATTCAATGGCGTCTATATTAAAAACTCAAAGGGCAGTAATCTCAATAATTAAGATGTCTTTCTTATCATATAACCCAAATCAATATGCCACATGTGTTTGATTTTTATTTTAAATTGTTTTCAATCTGAGCTAATGAATTAATAGATCTTACCTGTAGGCATAGTTTGTTGCTTGAACTATAACAGGTTGTGATGAAAATCCGCCTGGAGACAATGATCTTTCCTCAATGTTGTATTTTTCTAAAAATAAATAAATGTATTACATTGTAGTCAAAATCTAGTATGAAATCTAATAAATATCAAAAAGTAATTTCCAACTAATTATTTGAAAATTCGGAAATAAATTTCAAAAATCCCCCTACGAATTATTAAGACCATCATCCGCGAACCCCAAAGGTGAAAATAAATACTTGGATATTTGAAAAAAGCCTGCCATGGCCAGGGATCAAACCCAGACATCCTTGTTTGCTAAACAAGTATCCCTTCCACTAGACCAACCACGACAGTGCCTTCTACCTTTGCATTGATTGTTTTTTATCCATATGAACAATTATTTTTCAAACGAATTTTGGCTATAGTGCAAAATTTGACTAAAATCAGTAATTTAAATACTGACATAATTGTAAAAAAAAAAAAATTAAAATTATAGTTCTTTCTCAACTAACCATTACATTCTTGAAAGAATTTTTATTTCATAATTGGTAGATCATCAAAGAAAACCAAATTTAAATTTATGTTTATAGTTTCATGAAACCATTAAAATTCAATTTGTTTTGTCCTAACTATTTAAACCTATTGTTTGGTAAATAACTTGAAAGCTTCTGTTTTGCCCACTCAAGTTTTTGATGTATTACAATGAGTGGGCAAAAATAGTAGGTGAAAA
Organism: Psylliodes chrysocephalus; assembly: GCA_927349885.1. Classification (NCBI taxonomy): domain Eukaryota; kingdom Metazoa; phylum Arthropoda; class Insecta; order Coleoptera; family Chrysomelidae; genus Psylliodes; species Psylliodes chrysocephalus. The sequence goes on along the minus strand of OV651814.1, from coordinate 74,272,231 downwards.
ATTATGTCCACTCAACACTAGTGTAATAAAAATAAAAGTAAACAGGAAGTAAAGGCTACTAGCTCACAAAAGATAAATTCGTTAGAAATATTAAATTAATACCCATTTCAAAGTTAAATATTTCATAAATTATTTATACGAAATTGTAGTTCATAATAATTGAAAGCAAACAGGGTTATCTATAGTCACCATGACATATGAAAATACATAATTATTCATTTTTTTAATCTCTTTTTGTATCAAAAGCATCAACAGTTATGGTTATTAGTCTTGTGTTCTGTGTAGGTTTTGAAACTGTTTCCCACTGCCACTTTAGGAACAGCACTGTTAATTAGAACCCCCAACAGTGAATGGTCAAGTGGGAAATCCTACAAATTGTAAGCGATCCCGATGTTTATTAAAACATAACGATAAGAACATTGGGAATTGGACCGCCTCGCCTGCGACGCGGGGACATTCATCAATAATCGTTTCCAAATAACTACCAGTACTGTATTGCGTTTTTTATTATTATAGTTTTGTTAATTGAATTTCATACGGGGTGTTTCATTTATTTTATATTCCTCACACAATGCATTAGAATTAATATTTAATTTATTAAATAAAAAACCAGTTACCGGCGGGATTCGAACCTAGGGCCCTGACTCTAACCACTGAGTCACCCACCCCCCCTACATACACATAATTATTATAAAATTTAATATATGTTTAAAAGCAGGATCAAACAAAGATAACGGAAAATAACCAAACTTATTCCATAATTTTATTGTCAGGCAGAATATTAAACTTTTGCAAATGGTTTTTTAAAGACTTATTTTCACTACACTTATATCTCGGTTTTCTTGGTTTTGACAGTTTTGAGGTTTCCAAAAATATTGTACTTATCATCTTGGTGAAATGGGTTCGAAAAACAAATGTTAGAATTTTCAGATTAGTTCGAAAATCAAAAGTTCGATTTGAAAATTTTTCCAAAGTACAAAAGTTCGAAACTACAAAGTTCGAAAGTGAGAGAAGGTCGAAACCAAAAAAGATCGAAATTAGATCAAATGACCGAAATCGCTTTCGATCAAAATTACAAATGATCTAAATCACGTTTGAAAGTACTAATAATAAATGATATATGAATGAAATGGTATGTATAAGATGGAAAGAATTATATTATATTGGTAAATCCATTTTTAATTTTTCGTATTTTATGTATAACTTTTTTGGGAGGCAACCTGAGATGGCTCTAGGCAAGACAGCTTAGGTAAATGAGACTAGCAAAATATTTCTTCTTTCTTTAATATATTTTGCATGTAGACTCGACCATCTAAGTTTGGGTGTGGGATTAGAGCATCCCCACTGTGATAATATTATCAAGTATTATACCGCCTCAGTTGATATCCGTTTCATTTGTTTAGTGCCAAGATTGTTATTTTTGACACTGCAAAGAAAATTTGTATTTCGTGCAAAAATTCATTTATTAAAAAATCCAAAGCGCTTTTGATATGAAGCGAAAATTCTAAAACATCGTTAAAACATAAAAGTCAGAAAACATTTGTCGTTTCTTCTTTTTTAAACTATATGTTGCCTTTAATGGTTAGAAATTCAGACGAATGTTAATTTAATTTCGTTTTGTGCAATACACTTTTCCATTTTTGAAAAGTGTGTTTGGACTAGTCAACTTTTCAGACTAGTCCGTGGACTTTTCCAAGCGACCCATCACTAATAAATAAAATAGATATGAAACAAAAGGACTTGAATATTACAAAATTTTGTTTAAATCTTATAAAAATTACTTTTGCAATTAACAAAGTTACAATTTAACAAAATTATGATGTTGAAGAAACTTCTAACATATATTTAAATATAAAACATATAATTTAATACTCCACTGGCACTTATAGAGATTTCTCGAAAGCATTACATCTTTTTCGGTACAAGCTACAAATTGTTACTAAACGCTGTCACGTGAGCAATACCTCGCGGATGGTTGGTTGATTCTATCTACGCAGCTAGCTGCCTGGCATGGCGTCGTTCACCAGAATCTTTTTCTTACTACAACAAGCAACTTCGTTGAACGACTTGAATCAACGGCGTGCCCACGCCATGTTGAAAATTTTGTATTTTTACTTCTAACGTTATATACAGTCTGTGATGCATTTTCTTCAATTGATTTTATTTTAGTAAGCATATAAAAAAGGGTAATATGTGCAGTAATGTCAAAATTTTTACACGATCTTCAAAATTTAATGCGTTTGTTATGTGAAGCAGCAATTTCATTCTGTACATACCTAAAGAAAGACCATAGCTAATTCATAAATTCACCAGTCGAAGGTATTTTTAAATATGTGGGAGAATAAATCTTCAAACTCCCTTATAGAGAATTGCAATAAAAACAAAAATGGCAACATTGATTGAGGCAACAGCCCTTCAGATTCTTAGAGAACCTCAAAAGCCAAGTTTGTGTGAGATAAGGAACATTTTTAAGTTTAAAAATACATAGAGCAACTCTGTATATTGTTGCTATGTGTTATACCCACATACATTGATTTTCTTTTACTATACGGAGAATGGTCGCACTGCGCAGCTTTCTGAGTGCCTTTTAAAAGGAGATACTAAACTCCGCCATTTTGACCCCTTATTACGTGTTGCCTACATCTTGGCGCAATATTTTTAATAAGTGCGTTTTAATCATCCGCTTCTGCTTCGGAATTGTCGGTTTTCTTGTTTTAATCTGACAGGTTAAAACGACTAAACCGACAATTCCGGAAGCAGAAGCGAATGATTAAAACGTACCTGATATTTTGCTTGCTGCTGTCTGTGTCAGTCACATACTTTGATTACTATACGAGGCAAGAGAGAGGTCCGACACACCCAACATAGGGCGCGGCCATTTTGAACCCTGTGACACAGTTTACAGCTAAAGAATCAGATCGCTCACTCTGCGTCGGCACTTTTGATCTCAATGTTTCAGTTTATACACTGTGCAACTCGGATAATACAATATATGACAACCGCCTATAATAAAACAGCAGTCTTCTGCGTATCCTGAATTTGTATCCCTGGAGTGGATGTTATTTTGGAACTTTCAACTGGTCCGAGTGAGCTAACTGATTCTTTAGCAATAAACTGTGACTTCAAAAATAATATTCACTGACACTGACAGCAGCAAGCAAAATATCAGGTGCGTTTTAATCATCCACTTCTACTTCCGGAATTGTCGGTTTAGTCGTTTTAACCTGTCAGATTAAAACAAGAAAACCGACAATTCCGAAGCAGAAGCGGATGATTAAAACGCACCTATTAAAAATATTGCGCCAAGATGTAGGCAACACGTAATAAGGGTTCAAAATGGCGGAGTTTTCTATCTCCTTTTAAAAGGCACTCAGAAAGCTGCGCAGTGCGACCATTCTCCGTATAGTAAAAGAAAATCAAAGTATGTGGTGTCAGTGAATATTATTTTTGAAGTCACAGTTTATTGCTAAAGAATCAGTTAGCTCACTCGGACCAGTTGAAAGTTCCAAAATAACATCCACTCCAGGGATACAAATTCAGGATACGCAGAAGACTGCTGTTTTATTATAGGCGGTTGTCATATATTGTATTATCTGAGTTGCACAGTGTATAAACTGAAACATTGAGATCAAAAGTGCCGACGCAGAGTGAGCGATCTGATTCTTTAGCTGTAAACTGTGTCACAGGGTTCAAAATGGCCGCGCCCTATGTTGGGCCTGTCGGACCTCTCTCTTGCCTCGTATAGTAATCAAAGTATGTGGTTATAACTATTGAAAATAGAATAAGTGCAGGTTGTTTGGACCAAACATGTCTTAATCAAAATGTACAAGGTGTTAAAGTTGAAATATTTTTTTTGTTTTTGCTAATAATTTCACTTTCACTTATTCATAAATCATTATCAAAATTGGCACAGAGGCATAACTTTGGCAAGTAATATTATTAAACTTACTATTTTACATTTTTAAAAAGGCTGTGCCACATGAGCGAATCCTGATAATGAAATTGGGCCAATTTTTCTGATGAAAGGTTTTAATAATTTTGATTATAAATTATCTCAGAAATTATGATATAAATATCATTTTTATGTAAAATTATTATACTTGCTTAAACTTAATAATTTCAACCGTTTTCGAGAATAACGCAATTGAAACAATTAATATGTCTCCGAAATTGCTTTCACTCAGGACAATAAACAAAATAACTTAATAAAAATAAAAAAACTCAAATGTTCTACATAGCATCCTCCCACTTCTACATCTTTTCCAATTTGTTTTGATGAAAGACTTTTGTCATAAAAAAAAATATTGTAGTTTTTCCAGAGTTCATTTTATAAAGTAATTTCATTTCGTTCAAAATTAGAAAAACAGTGGGTTGTGATTAATTTCACAAATCCCTTTCCAAGCTTCTGAAATGTTCAATTGCGTTTTTCTCGAAAACTGTTGAAATTATCAATTTTAAACAGGTATATAAATTTAATTTAAAGATATTTATACGAGGGCTATGCTCTTTCTGCTGAGCCTATCTAGAAGGCAATGATATTTTTACATTTTGTCCGACACTTCATTCTAGTTGTTTACGTAGTTAGTGACAGTTGTCAAATATACCTGATTGTAGTTACATAAGTTTAAAGAAATCCTTTCGCCAAAACGTGATGGAAATGAACAAGAAGCATTATCAAGTTGTGATTATTTACAATTTCAAGGGTGGTTTTGAGGAACAAATCGTATTCCTTCACTACCGTAAAGCAGTCGTACAATGAATTTCAATGTGGTTGACTTTTCTTAAAAGACAGTTTTCTAGTTTTTTAGTCAAAAACGGCAGTTGCAGAAAATATTAAGCAGAAATATTAAGCAACTTTAGCTTTAGGCTTTAGGTGTAAAAGCAATTAATACTATTTAACAAAAACATTTGAAAGTCCGTAAGCTTTGTTCTCGCTGGATTCCTCACAACTTGACTTTTAGTACAAAACGAAAAAATATTGTAACTTTTTCAACAGCAACATTTTATTAAGGCAATCCTTACAGTTTTATCCAAATAACTTACTTTATGTCCCAATAGTTGTGACTCGTCCTGTAGAGTGATCATATTGTTACCCTATACCCTGCAGTAGCCTGCTGCTGTTATAGAAAACGTACGAATAAAAGAAGAGAGAACAGTCTAAAAATGTCATTCAGAATCAAGAAATATTTGGAAGATTCGAGAAGGTTCAAGGGAGCTATATAAGTCGATGATCTTGACGATACAGTTCAGTTTTATGAGAGACGTTGTATGTTAATGTTAATAGTTGTATAATTAAATTGTAAAAGTTGTGTTGTAACTAAATTGAGTTACCAAAAACCAGAGTAACAATACATTATGTAATAAAAAATAGCCACATACAGTGACGGCTCATGGGGTGGTCCATAGTGACAGAATATAGGTATCAGTACAGATGTATGAAAAAACTTTCAGTGTTTTAGAAAGTTTATAATATACCTTTCTAAAACACTGACAGTTTTTTACCTATATCTGTACCTGGATCTATATTCTGCTACTGTGAACCCCCAAAATTTTGATCACAAGCCGCCCCTGGTCACATATCTTACCTTCTCTGTATTCCTGTCCGTTGGAGTTACCATCTACAACATTTTCGGGGTGAGGCAACAACAATCTAGCCTTTGTGGCTCCTACGAGTGCCGACATTTGTTGATGGCCTATCATACCTCCAGAGCCGGCGTAAGCAGCTACGGGGTTTCCGGGACTACCCGGTGCCGACTGGCTGATATCGACGAGGTGCTCCATTGTGGGTGAACCTTCTCTCGAAAGGCATTCCGGCGTCATTATGTCTGACATGCTGACGTGCGAGGGAGAGGCCGGGGCACTTCTGAAAAATTTTAAGATTGTTTAAATAAAACAATAAAATAACTTTAAATATGAGAATATGGATAAAACGGCACATGCTTCTTGTATTGCCAGCATTCTGCACTTGCCTATAATTCACATGACAGTCCGATTTTAAACAAAGCTGTTTCAGTTCAACGTTGATTGTGTGAAAATTGGACACAGCAATGCGTGGGGAAACTTGGTTACCTATTTGGGTATATCCAAAACTAAAGTTTATAAATAGTTCGCAGAATTCAAGCATGAAAGACCGTTTTATAACGATATTGGCCAAGGTTGTCCATGCGCCTCTATTGTCGCAAAAAAATATCAATTCTGTGCATGAAACGATTTTAGCAGATCAACTTGTGAGTATACTGAGATAGAGACATCCTTAGGTTTTGCGGCGAAACTATGGAGTTACTGTACCAGAATGGCGTTGAAAAGCGCCGCAAGTTGTGATAGTCGATAATTCAGTTCACACAATCACGCCCCAATGATGTCTATAGTTATATAGATTGCTCAATCATATGTAAATAAAAGGAATAAAAACTATAAACTAAAAACTACACCGTGAAAAGCCAAATTTATTGTAATATAATATAAACATTATTATATTAAAATGGGGAAAACGTGTGCAATCAAAAGCTGTTCAAGAGGTCGCAAAGTGCCGCAGCCGTTATCGTTTTTGGAAACCTCGGTATATATAAAATAATTTTTATTATTTGTATTAAATTTAGAAGAATAATGTTAATTTTTCTTTGCAATCTGTTTTCATAATTAGTCCAATCATCTTTAAGTCGTCTCGAAGCGCCACGGCAAGTAATAATAGTAATTATAATAAATTCCGTCCCTTCCCTTCCTCTACACAAGTCGCTCAGTCAGCTGCAGGGGTTGAAATTCACTTGTACAGTTCATCAAATTTCTAGAGGTGTTACGCGCTACGTGTGACTAAGATAGCTATTGTACAGTCTGCTAAACAAGTTATTTTAAATAGTTTTTAATATTTTTAGGTAATTAAATTTTAAAAGTGTGGAATAGTTTAGGGATTAAATTGGTCTGATTGGACTTTCTTAGAACGTTTTTAAAAGCAGCTAAAGATAGTATGTAGAATTGAAAATAATTATTATGCCATAAAAGGTGTTTTGGAATTCCTTTAACCTTTTGAAATTGAGTCAGAAAATATAAATTTTATAGGATAGCGGAAAATACCAATAATTTTTTTGTAGGCCTTTGTAAATCGTGGAAATAGTTTATATTTTATTTCTACCTTATTAAGGAAAATGGTACCTATTATTAATAACGGTTGTTTCTGAAACATTACTAAAATTTTCGAAATTTTGTTTTTCTACAAAATAACAAACTATACTATTTAGAAAAAAATTTATTTCTCTTATAATTTTATAAAAAATAACAGGGGAATATTTACATTTCTTGATCTATTAAACAAAACGATAAATTATCTCGACGAATGACACCATGTTCTAGTACGGAAGCTAGCTTTACATTTTTGTTGGTGGTTTCATGGGTTTCATATCAATTTTTTGTAATTGTAGTTTACACGTACATATACCTCTTAACACTTGTTTACTTTATTAAAAAAGTGTGTTGTTGTGATTTACGTCGAAATAAGTCAAAAACAACTTGAAACCCCATATAAAATCAAAAAGGAGAAACGGAAAAAAAATTGAGACTGTAAATGAACACAACTCAGAAACAAAAATAGCTATCTAATAATAAAAAAATAAAATTTGATTCTTATCTATATCATTAACTGTTTTTGGTTTTTTAATGGTTTTTCTTGGTGATGAAAATTCCGATATCTCACGGTTATCGATTCTGTTTTTCTCTTCAGAAATGCGGACGACAGTGTTTTTAGATACTCCTGTGGCTGCAGCAACACGATCATTTACATTTTTAAATGGTATTGAAGGTGAATTAAAGTTTCCTTCTCTTCTCAAAAACTCTATAACATTGGCTATTATTTCGCGAGATTGACTGTTAATCACGCGGCCTCTTAATTTGCTATTAAACTCCATACTTAGGTTCTATTAAACTGTAATGAGCAAAAAACACAAACGAAAATAAAAGAAATGTTTTAGCGAAATTTACATCTGACATTTACGTCTGAATGAAATAGTGAAATACTTGATGCGCAGAGTGTACTTTCATTGCGTAAATCCGTCGGGATGCCTGTCAGTAGTGCTTTCTCTGTCTAGCCGTCGAAAGCCTCTAGAAATTTGATGAACTGTAAAGGGGTGAATTGGGGAGAGTATTATTAGTATCTATCTTTTTACTTCCCTCTATAAAAGGGAAATATTGTAATGGTGAAAAGTCACCTTCAGACATTACTTCAAATTTTCACGTTTCAGGGTCCCTAGATTACGAAAAACATGTTTCGCCATTCCCTCGGTCTGTCTGTTGGCGCGATAGCTCAAACACGGCTTTATAGAAAAACTTCAAAATTATTTTTAAAAGTCGGCAGATTTCGAATAAAATTGTGAATAAAGTCAAAGATCCTAAATACGTTTTTAAAAATTCAAAATGGCGCTGAAAGGAATCGTATTTAATCAAAAAAGGTCCCACTTGAATAGAAATGATAAAAATCGTCCTTTTGGGGTATGTAACTGGACCATTTTAAAAGCAGCCAATCATTATTGTTCAATAAAGGTGATCGTGACGAAGAATATCGAGTGGATGCGAAATGAGAATTCGGGTAGGATCAAGAGGAAGATCGATGGAGACAGAAATGTGAAAAAGGGTTTTCGGTTTGGTGGTTTTAATTTTAAATTATTAAAATTTAAGTGCTTAGGAGTTCCTTGCTTTTACAATTTCTATATCGAGGGAAGTTCGGGGTAAAATACTTCTGATACGTCTGATTTACATATGGATGAGATTTCTATATAACTATATATCTTTGGATCTTACTCTTCTAGTACACGAGCGCCATTCTGGTCACTTTCTGAAACCTTATTTACTGCTTTTGGGTAGACACTTTTTGAGATAAACAACAATATAAGATTGTCCTCCTTTCCTCTACACTCCATAGCACGAACACTTGCTTGTCAACAAATTGGGAGCATTTCTAGAGCGAATTTAGTGATAGAGAAAACCTTAACATTCAATTGCAAACAATAAAACAACCAGAAACAAAAGTAGGAAAATTTGGAACTGGAAATACCTATCCAGAAGAAATTTGCGACTTAATTGCAGAAAAAACAAAAGCCAGGAAAAGAAGGCCGCAAACCAGCAGTCCCGAAAATAAGAGTATATACAATAGACTCTTAACCATTGAGAGAGATACGAGAACTAAAAAATGTATCTTTTAACTCGTAACTCCGTGAACAAATCAACTACAAAGATAATGACTACGCGCTTTGGAAAGAAAGAAAGAAATTGAAGAGACCAATCACCATAATTCCTGATCTGGAGAAGGAGCATGGGCTAAAGACAGCAAACAAAAAGCGGTACTTTTTTGTAGAACACCTGGAGCAAATCAACCAACCTAATGAATCAGATACAGAAAATGATCTAGAGGAAACATCAATAGAAAAGAAAGATGAGATAAAACTTGTTACCTCAAAAGAAACTGCTAGAAAAATAAAATCAAACAACCCAAAAAATGCTCCTGGATACAATCTCATTACAGGAGGAGTACTGAAAAAGCTCCCAAGAAAAGCCATTGTCAAACCTACAAATTTGATAAATACGTCTTTTATACTAAAGCATGTACCAATCGCGGTCACGTCTTGGATGACTGAACGCTGGACTTAGCCGACTAGTGGTTAACCATCGACGACGTGGAATAAATGATGAATGGGAAGGAGTAGTGCATCCAAATGTTGGCACAATAGGCCATCTGCATATAAGTGCCGCCATGCGAACTGCAAGGAGGGAAAGCAGACTGGGCCCCAAGCCTGATAGAGGGGAGCCAGTGGCTGGAGCCAAGTCTGATTGGAGGGAGTCTGCCGGAATCCCTCGGGGGAAGCAGAGGGATGCCTGAAAGGGTGAAAAAAACTGTCATGAAATGTAAATATACTTAGATTCACAGCCCTGCTCAATACTTAAGCCTTACGAACCAATGAAACAAAACACTGCATCCGGTAAAGTATACTTTTTTAAATAAAAACGATGGTTCTAAAGATAATAGGAAGGAGTATTGCAATTAATTGTAATAAGAAAAGTTGTTAAAAAGGCGTGGGAAATATTGGTACAGAAAAAGATACCGAGGTTGTCCTAAAAGATTGTAGAACAAATGTATAGCAAAAAAAAGAAAGTTAGAAATATGCAAAAAATATAGCTTTGCACAGAAACAGAAAAGAATATTCGAAGGTGAAAGTAGAGTTACAACACTGTACCAAAATTGAAAAAAACTCTATGTTCAACAACTTTTTCCTCAGTCAACAACATCAATAGATGATGATAAACCAATCATGAGTCGTGGCTTAAGTTGTTTAGTTTCGCTTTTAGACCATTGATTTGTTCAATACTCATTAAACAAGAAATATTTTGAAATAGTCCTTTTTTTTAATTGAATTTGTGACAAGTTTTTTTAATTTTACCTGGAACTTAAACCGAACGGTGCTCGGAAACACGAAACACCTCTTTGTCTTCTTCTTCTGAATGCCTGTTCGATTAATTTCGATTCAGACTGAGGATCAATTCTCCAAAATGAACCTTTTCCAGGTTCTTCTTGACTTCTGGGTACCTAAAAATTAAAAACATTTAATTCGTTTGTTGAATTACATTTTTTTGACAAATAATTTGTAATATATTATTTATTTCGTATTAATCTCATTTTCTAAATAAGAATAATGTAAATAGAATTAAAAAAAAAAATCAAACTGAAATGTAATATGGGCGATCAATCAATGGTTATGGTCTAAAAGACATGATAATCCATCAATAATCAAAGGATATATTAAAGAGTTGTAGCAATACAGAAATATACTGAACTGAAAGGTGAATGTAAGACCTATATTGATGACAGAATGACCTAGAGGAATATTTTTGTACTTGTTTAATAATTTTTGTTCACTTCTCTGTTACTATTTTATTATTTTACTTTTACCTTATCCACTGTGTCAGCAGGCCCTATTCGTATAAAGATGCAAAGGCTTATTAAATGTTATAAAGTAATTTTGGCTGCCGTAATAATATTATGGCTAATTATTTTTAGGCTTGTTTTTATCGTGTTTATCGGGTCGGTGGCGTAGCTGTCTAACACGTTCAGAGACAGAGCGGTTTCGAATCCTACACCAGACCATGTGGATTTTTAATTAAATTGTATGGGTACTATAGGATTTGATGTTTGCCGTATTAACAAACTTAATTTCTGTTCATGTGACATCTAGATTATAAATAGACATGCGTTACCGTCTCGATGATGGTGGGTGACGTTTTCCTCACTTATAAGTCAAATGGCGCCATCAATCATCTTTAAGTCGTCCCTGAGCGCCTTGGCAAATAATAATAATAGTCTTCCCCTTTCCCTACACAAGTCAAGCGACTCGGCTTCAGAGGTTGAAATTCACTCGTAAGGGGGTGAGTTAGGGACAGTATTATTATTATTATTATTATTATTAAAAAGTCTGCAAATCCTATTTATCTACTAACTATTAAAATTCCATATATATTTTTGAAATCTAATTAAAGCATTAGATGAAACATTCTGGCCAAACTGAACAAATTTAAATTGTAAATAGATTAATAAATAACATTAAATAAAATTATCATGCAAAAGATCTAGTCTCCAGTGTAGCCAGTATAAACCAAAATTTATATTTTTTAAAACAATTACAAAAAAAAAAATAATACATTCTAACTTAATTCTACAAACACTATAGCTTGTTAAGCTGAGTTCGACATGGTGTTCACTGTACTCAGAGTGCACTTTTGTGTTCGGCTTGCAATAGGTCATGTACTCAGAGCGCACTCTCTCTTCCCCGATTGGAGATCAACGGGTATCTATAGGAATGTGTCAAATATGTCAAATGTTAATATTCTGATCTATGATTAATCAGTTTTACATGTATTATTTTATGTTTTTTTTTTGTTATATTGATTTACTATTTGATTAAAATTATTTTTTTACAATCCAGACACACAAAGTGTATTCAAGTGCAAACTACACCACTAGTGTCATTTGTCTTGCCTTTTTTGTTCGTCACGTACTCCACGCGCGCTCCGTCAGATCTGTTGAGCTCCAAGCTGAACAAATCTTTATTGTGCTATATATTGACATATTTAGTTAATACTAGAGAAACGGTACATTGCTGCAATAACAACAGACCGAAAATAATAAAAATTATAACGTAAATAACTATTTAGGCATCCCAAAGCCCCAGTATGCCTAGTTCAGTTCTATTACTAAAATATTCTAATTTAATCCCCCACGTTCATTGATGATGTTTTGGAAATAATTCGTTTTTTCTCTTACCTTAATAAAATATCTGTTAAGACTAAGGTTATGTCTAATTGAGTTTTGCCAGCCTTTGTCAGCTGTACGATAATAAGGATAGTGTTTGGTTATATAACTATATATTCCAGATAACGTCAGCTGCTTGTCAGGTGCACTTGCTATTGCTTGTACTATAAGCTGCGCATATGAATATGGCGGCTTCGAATCATCTTTGTTACTGCCGCTTGCTCCATAGGCTCCATCGTTCAAAACGACAGGTGGTATCTGAAATTAAAAAGCCATATAAGTATCTTATTGACAATGTATTTTTTATTGAAAAATACTGAATTTATTCAAATCTATGTCCTCACTACATACGGGGTGATACCACAATTTAAAAACTTACAGTGGCTATATCTCACGAATTAAAGATATCAAAAATGCTCATAACCGTTTATATGAGGCCTGACATTTCAATCCAGTTGTTTTTAAGTTTAGTTAGTGACAGTTGTCAAATATACCTGGTTGTAAGTCGTGTTGTTTCGCTACCGTAAAGTGGTGGTACAATGAATTTCAATGTGGTCGACATTCCTTAAATGATAGTTTTCGAACTCTCAAGTCAAAAACGGCAGTTACAGAAAAAATATTGATCTTATTGGGAACATGATTAAAGAGAACCACCAGCAGATTACTGTCAGAAACATTCAAGCAACTTTAAAGATTGGTGTGAAAGCATTTAAGACTATTTTACACAAATATTTGAAACTCTGTAAGCTTTATTCTCTGTGGATTCTCCACAACTTGACTTTAGCTCAAAAAGAAGACCTTGTGATATGGTGCAGATCTGCACTAGATCGTTTTGACTAATTTGATGTACATCATCATCACAGGTGATAAAACATGGGTATATGTTATGATCCTTAAAAAGAAACAATCGTCAATTTGGTACTTTGAGAATGACTCGTCTCCAACAAAAATTGCTCGTGAAAAAAGCCAAAACAAATAGATGTTCGACACTTTTTTTGAATTTACTGGGCATGTTTCCACTGCAGCTCTGGATGATAGATGTACTGTAAATTCACAGTGGTATGCTACAATTTGTTTGTCTCAGGTTCTCCAAAGAGGTTCGCGAAAAATGTCCAAGAGGAAGGATCATCTTGCATCAAGATAACGCTCAGGCTCACACTGCTGCTTGAACAAATGAGTATTTTAATACCCAAAACATAGAAATAATGAGTTATAGTGTTTATATCATCTATACTTCATTATATCTGGATGGGTGTAACCGATCTATTTTTGTCTCCAACCTTTTAATTCCACTCTGTATATCTAATGTGCATAATTTCTAGGCCTTTCACAAAAATCTCTTTCTTGGATGTTGGCTAGCGTACGTCATGGCTTTTAATATCAAAGTACTTTAGTTATTTTCAAAATAATACCATGCAAATGCAGAGTTTTCAGTAGAGTATGTTCTTACTTCAGAATAAAATCTTGAGGCGGTATTTTAAAGAAGAGTTTCTAATAAAAACACAAGCCCAGTTGTTATTATTACGATGGAGAAGTTATTTACCTTTTTCGCTAATCTAATCATCCAACCTTTTATCTTGTATCAAACGAATTTTTTTAAGTCCATTGTAGGATTATAGGGGAATGGACTTTTCAGTGCCGTCGTTTTAGTGCCGGGATGTTTCAGTGCCGGACGTTTCAGTGCCAGACGTTACAGTGTCGGGACGTTTCGGTGCCAGTACGTTTCAGTGCCGAGACATTTCAGTGCCGAGACATTTCAGTGCCGGAACGTTTCATGGCCAGGGTATTGTCATTTATTATATTAATAAATTTGCTCAAGGTTTATATTTTATTTTAGTTATTATTTTAAGTCATTCTTATTAAAGTGTGTTTTATTTTTTACGGTTTTTTTATATTTTTTATTTTGATTTAATATTAAAATATGTAGGTACATAAGCAAGCTAATCTGAGATGTTAAGTTAAACAAAAACAATTGAAACTGACACATTTTAAAATCGTTGGATCCTCCATTCCCAGTTCCGATTTGAATCTTCCATGGGCAGCTTCTTATATCATATAATTTAAAAAATGTCATTTACTTAAAATTATTCTTATTTAATAAAAACAATCTTTGTGGCACTGAAACGTCTCGGCACTGAAACGTCCGGCACTGAAACATCCTGGAACTGAAAGGGCTCGGCATTGAAACAGCGGCACTGAATCGGCGGCACTGAAACAGCGGCACTGAATCGGCGGCAAAAAAAAGCCCTAGACCCGGATTATAGACCGTAAAATGTAAAATTGTTTCAAAGCTCCATATTTTATAAGATCATTACAGTCCTTACTTCTTTGTATCCCACCTACACCAAAGTAACTATAAATTGTTTTTTTTTTAATCAAATTAATAATAAACGGAGGATAATATGCCGTATTAGTGTGATGTTTTTTGATCCAAACAAAAACAATCATTCTCTCATTGATTTTAACATAACAGATTTTGATAAATTGTTTGAAGGTCGTAAAAAAGAAGTTTAAAAGTATGTACCTAACTAAGTAAATTATTTTTATTGTAGATATTTTAGATTAATATAATCTTGAAAATAATTGAAATAAAATTTGAATTGACACTTAATCTCTATTTGAATTTAATGTTTTACAGTATTAATTACTAAACGATTATTTAACTAAAATGTTGGATCTGTTCCAACACATGTGAAAATCATAATATTACGGCACAAATTATGCTCTATGCAAAAAGTGTATACAGGCGCATCATTTTCTCTTTTTTGAAACTGAAATACATTATAAGTTTTATTTTTTAATGACACTTAGGCGTGATGTTTGTGTTGTGTCAATAGTATAATATAAAAGAACCTAGGTTTTTAGAATTTCAGAGTAATTTAGACACTAGAAAATGCTAAATAACAAATTAACAGAAATAATTATGCAGCTTGCTAATTAGGAGTAACTTACAGCTAGACAAAAACAAAATATACAAGTAATTATAATATATAAAAACATAAACAAAAACAATGCGTAGACACTGAGAGCACTAGTACAATAATAGTAATAATTTCGTATGATTTTCTGAAGTTTTTTTTTTTAATTTTTCTCTTAAATAATTGATTGAAATGTTTTAAATGAGCCAAGAATGGTGTTGTATATTTTTATCCCATTGTACAATATACTTTTTTGACATACTGTTTTATTTATGCGTTTACATGAATAGAGCTGTGATTTATTTTGTCTAGTTTCATAAGGATGACACACTTTATTTAATTTACTATCTTGATGAATTATTTTGAGCAGTGAGTTTATATTTTATATCCAGCAGATTCAGAAATGAAAATGATTTTGACACTTTTTTCCCATACACAGATGCCGTGCCCATACATACTTTTTTGTTTAGTAGCTTTCTTAATGAATAAAATTTATAAGTTAATTTGTTTAGACTGTTAACCGTTTAAGATGCTTGTCGATATAGATACCTAGGTATTTATTCATGAACGCCATTGATTTTAATTGAACATAGTAAGGCAATCTGCATCCAACCAATTTTTAACATAATTTAGTACTTGCTATAAGTTTTCCCAATCCGCATCCCATATATTTCTTGTACAATTTAAGACCGTATCTATCATCTGCATAAGAAATGAGGCTACATCCTTTATAAAAAAACAGATCGTTTATAAAAATTAAAAACAGAGCAGGTTCAAGGATAGTACCTTGTAGAACGCCTTTTCACACTTAATTCACACCCAACACGTAGTTGTTGAGGTTTATCTGTCAAGAAGTTACAAAAAATTTATAAAACAATACCGCGAATACCTATATTTTTTAATTTACTAAGAAATTTTTGGTGTGAAACTCTATCAAATGCTTTCTAAGGATCAAGAAAAACCGCAATACTCAATTATTTTCAATGGTGAAACGAAAAGGTTAATGTAACTTTCTTTGAGGTATCACTGGGGTTTCGTTTTGAATCTTTGTTTCTAAATATTATCAATGTAACCCTATAAACCACATGGCCTTCGGGCATTCATCCCGAAAGACAATTAAGTTAACATGTTTTTCGATGGGTGAATTTGGGTCAATAGAAATTATAAATATCAATGTTTTAGAAATATACAAGGACTTACCAATTATGCATACAAATCTAAGCAAGCCTAGATGGTAAAATTTAATAGTAAGTTAACCAACTGGTAAACTGACACTGTTCGTTAGCTCAAGGGGGTTACCTACATTAGCCACCCATTCTACTAGGTTTGAACCATAAAGTATATGTAAACATCAACACAGTAAGTTAACCAACTGGCGAATTGGCGCTGTTCGTTAACTCCGTTGGTCATCACCTCTATAATCATCGAAATAAATGCCTAAGAAAATAGAATCCTGTGAATTTCTAAGATAGAATCAAGCTAAATAAAACATATCTTGATAGCAAATGAACGTTCCGCGAGAAGAACAGGCTACGCGTATTGTAACAGGGATCCATACCGGGCATTGCCGACTAAAAGGACACCTAAGTAAACTGAGAGTAGTAGAGGATAGTGAGTGCAGATTCTGTGAGGAGGAGGACGAAATCTCCATTCACATCCTAACTGAATGTGTAGCACTCCAGAATCCAAGGGCACTATATCTAGGAGGATATCAAATAGAAGAGGGAGATTTACCTAACTTGAAGCCACTTCAAATCCTACACTTCCTTGAGAAAATAGGATTAGAAGGGTCGTTATAGGTATTGAGACATTTCCTTGGTGCATTGGCGACAGAAGGGGGCACAGTAGATCTTTTAGGTCGCAGTGTGTTAACACCCCATTCCCAACATAACATAACATTGAGCGAGACTCAGGTGAGATCTCGGTAAAAAGTACTAATTGCACTGTACTCTTCAAATTATTGTGACATTTTAAGTATAAAAAATAAAAGGGTTTATATGATTTGTATGGTTTTATTTACCAATTTGCACCAAATTTTGCATTCAATCCTGATTTATTTTAATTACAACGTGGGTATATAAATTGTCATTTACTTAACTTGAAATTTACACATACCCTTTTATTTAAACATTTTTCGAATATCTTTGAGAAATTGTTTATTAGTGAAATTGGTCGATAATTTGTCATTTCGTATTTACTATTAGATTTATAAATTGGTGTAACACAGCTCTTTTTAAATTGATTTGGAATATTTGAGATTAGAAATATTAGACTGAATAAGAGTTCCTAATTCAATGACTTTCGCAGTTATTTTATCCATTCCCGGAGAGGCATTGTTTGAGGCCCGAAATTAGATCTTCAATTCAAATTATTCTATTGGTTCCATCTATTTGGTATTTTATAGGCATATTTATTATTTGATTTACTATTTCCTACACTTTTTTTACAGCAATCTGTACTATGTGTACTATTTGTCTATTTTGTTTATTATTTATGTACTATCTGTATATTTCATGTACTATTTGTGTATTATTTGGTAATAACTGTGTAGGAATTCCATTGCATCGATGGTGACCAGGCAAAAAACGGAGCAACAATCTTTTTTTAACCCATATTTTTCATCTATTTGTGTACTATTTAGGTAAAACTGAAGGGGTTAAAATACAAAGGGTATAAGTACCGTTTTTTGTTAAAGTTAGATGCAACCAATTGCGAAAACTAGATATAAATATGTGTTGAAAAATAAAGAATCCAAACGAATTTTTTTTAACTCTAAACGCAATTTATTATTTAAAAAAGGCATTTGAATAGCATTGTAGTTATATTTAGAACACAAAGAGTATAAGTACCCGTTGTATTCTTAGCCACTTCTGGGATATTCCCACATTCTCGCCTATGACTCTTATGTAATATTTGTTTTGTGCATATTTATTATACTCTTCATAAAATAGTCTGTGAAGAGTAATACAGGTTTATTTTCGGGAAACCAAAATTTTTAATACTAAGATCCAAATTTAAAAATGTTTGTACCAAAATCCTTCTTAACAAACTTTAAACAACTTTTAAAAATTTCACGAATGTCACGTTTTTTGTCCGCACGATAAGTCAAAAACAAAAAATTTCCAAGAAAAATCAAGCTCTTTCTATAAAGCTCATTGATTTTAAAACAATTTAATAAAAATGAGGCGGTTAAGAGGCGTTGAAATATTAAAAAATCTTAACTCAAAAACCTAAAATGTATGTACAATTTATATATAACTTATGTACAATTTATGTACAATTTATGTACAATTTATGTACAATTTATGTACAATTTATGTACAATTTATGTACAATTTATGTACAATTTATGTACAATTTATGTACAATTTATGTACAATTTATGTACAATTTATGTACAATTTATGTACAATTTATGTACAATTTATGTACATCGTATGTACAATAATTGTGTAGGGATTCCACTGCTGCAGCGATGGTGATCCGGAAAAAACGGTGCAACAATCTTTTTTTTAGTCCATATTTTTCATCTATTTGTGTACTATTTACTATTTAGGTACAATCTATGAACAATTTTTGTACAATTTAGGTAAAATGTATGTACAATTTATGTAAATGTATGTAAAATGTATATACAATTTACGTACAATTTCTGAACAATTTGTGTACAATTTGTGTAAAATTTTTGAACAATTTATGTACAAATGTACAATTCATGTATTATTTCAGCACTATTTCTATTTGGGGCAAAATGGGTACTAGTGTTACAATTTTCCCATCGGTTTATCCTATTTTTTGAATCTATTTAAAAAATTCTATAGTAGTATTGTTTTTATTAACATTAAATTTTTTGTAAACCTTCGAAAAGTATTTATTATGAAAAGTTTTAAAAGGAATTTAAAACATTTACACGTCATTGTGTATTAAATCTACGAAAATTTGCTGTTTTTTGTTTTAACGGATATCTAGTAGTCTAGTAGTATTCTCAAGACAACATAATATCACGAAGTATTCCCAGTGGCGCGCATATAAATACAATTTTATATTAGAAAATCCTTAAAACATTTTTGCTTTCACAAATTTTTCAAGGCAAGTAATAAATCGACCATCCACCCAGATTCGTTCCCACCGGAGTTACAAGTTGACGTCACAAAAAGTAATTAAATCAGGTATAAAGACCCGATCCCGAGAGACTCGAGAGGCATTAAGAAACTCAGTGATTTCTAATTCCACTCATTCATTACTCTTTAAATCAGGTATATTTCAAGTTCAGTATTCAGTACCTTTCCTAAACCGACGAAGTTCCTACCCTACCTCATATCGACACCACTACGTCGCGACGTTATATGTCCCGACAACCTATCTCCCGACCGTTGTCACGTCTCGACGCTCAACGTCCCGACGTCATCTTTTATCCGACGCTCTACGTCCCGATGCCCTAAATTCCATTCGACGCACTACGATCCTACTTCCTTACCTTTTTATGTCACGATGCTCTCTCTTACACGACGCTCTGCGTCTCGACGCCCTCTCTACGTCCCGATGCCCTCTCTACGTCCCGCCGCTCTGCATTCCGACGCTAAACGTTCCGGTGCTCTTCGTCTCGATGCCCTTTCAATATTTCCAAACCAGCAACACTCCCACATATCAATATAAAAACGTCAGAAATAGATGGTGAGTCAATAATTTAAAAGAGGTTTATTATTATATTATACATTATATAGAAATGTATCGTTCATTAACGTTACATTTGGACCACTGGATGGACACGTCCCAGTATACATTTTATTATACCAGCCTAAAACTATTTAAGCATTTGGTCTACCGAAGTGCCGATACACCCTCGCTAATAGCTACTAAATTAACCGCTCAGCTGATTGGGGTAAATGACACCTTCAGACGGCTAGACTCACATCTTACACAAATATGCTTGATGTCACTGTAGAATTGGACTATCTTAAATCTTATCTCACAATCTTCGCACCGTAGGTAGATCTGAACGTTCGTTGGTATTGATCCGGCTCTATTCTAGTAGGACTACACTACATAAAACCCCCCTAGGTGAGGCTGAAACATAAGGGACATCCGTCTGTTATTGCAACGACTGTATCTTAGTAAGCACATCTATATAAAAAAGAAACGACTAAACAAAGAATTATTAAAGATAGTGCAATTCTGAGGACGTCTGCTGTATATCCTCAAGAATTCTTCAATGTTTAATGGAAACTGGCCTGTGGCCTGTTTATTTGGGCGTGACACATGTGAGGTCTCGGTGAGAAATATAATTTATCATTCCCAATTTAAGTAATGGTATCACTATTTTATTTGAGGATAAAATAAATAAGTTAAATATAATTTGGGTTTTATTTCATTCACAACTTTGTACCAAACTTTGCATCGAATCCTGATTTATCTTAATTAACATTATAACGTGGGTATATAAATTATTAATTAACAAGACGATCACTACTACTAGAGGAAAAAGGCCAAGTACAGTAAGTATGAATTACTTTGAATTTCACAAAAGGGGAGATAGTAAAAAAATACGGTCTGTTAATAATTAAGAAGCGACCGGAGGGTGGGCGGTTACAACCTTAAAGAAAAAACGGAAAAATAAAGCAGACAGCTCTTAACTACAAAAACAAAAAAATCATAACGTGTTTTTCTGCTATTTAAAAATAATATATTTAAAGCAGGGATTATGCTTATCAAAATCAATTTAATATAATTAAATTTTAAATATTATTTACCGGAGACGAAATACCTACTTTACAGTTATTAAGTCCTCATCATTTTCAATTTACCGCTTGTTGTAGTTTTAGCGTGTGTTGGAATAAATCTGATATTTATTTTTTACTTTACAAATATAAAATAAGACAAATCATAAATATAAATATGAAATAATGATTTCAAAATCTAGAATTAGTTTAAAAACAATTAAACAACTTTGGCTCATTTTTAACGTCATCACTAATGCACCGCATAAGAATGGATCCCACACTTCCATACAACGGCAGTAACATTTTCAAGAATTATACTTGATTTTGCACTATTCTTCTACAAATAGGTACGGTGTTCAACACTACCTGTATCCCACGTGACTAAATTGATGTCATCAATTGGCTAAAATTAACATTAATAACTTCAATAGTAACCTTTAACCAATTTCGTTCACCTATTTAACAGAACTGATACTAAAGTTGTCATAAAAGTCACTAAGAACGGCCATTTTTTTTTTCTAATTTCTTGTTTAACGAAATCACGTGGCGTACTGATATTGTTAAAGACTCGTTACAATAAACATATTAAATTCAAATACTTGTTAGAAAACAATGTACTTGTTTTTTTATATATAATGGGAAACACCTGCGAATTTTTTTTAATAAATTTGTTTTGTTTTCATTACCAATTTATATCTAAGGATAAATTCATTAAAAATTGAAACAGTAATAATTCAAATTTAATCATATTTGTTAGTTTCAAGTTATATTAAATCGTGACGACAATATAAAATAACTACTTTTATTTCATTTGAAATTACTAAACTTGACCCAACACTGACATTTAAATGACATAACAACTAATGCCAAACAACAATATTAATATTCAATGAGTGATAAATATGTACAACTTTGATTTATTATTTACGATATTATTTTCTCATAGTATTAACTAGTTATAAACACTGTTAGCGCGTTTACCGAGTTGAATTCCCAAAATAGTAACATTTCCTTTACATACAAAACAAATATTATGCTCCAAGGCAAACTAGTAAAATACATTTAGTTTAAATATTTACAAGCTCTCAGGCACTGCTATTGTCAAAATTCTTTAATTAGCATTTATGGAGTTTTCAATAAATGATTTCAAAATTATCAATGAACAAAAAAGATTATTTAATTTCTTGTGGTTAGTTTTTTATTGGCTATTCTAAATTTAAATTATGTCGATAACACTTTTGCGTATATTATAAATTATATGAATGAAAAAAATGTTTTTGTGCAATCTGAAACGATGTTAAATTGGTTTCCTTATCTTAATACAGAGAGGTATTTGGAAACTGTGTTATTTCCTTTGAATTATGTAAAAAATCCGTAATAAAGAAATGTCTTCGGAAATTGCGGTTTTCCAAACATTTTAATAATTCTACAGTGGTTACGTATAGAGTGTGAAAACACCGACAACGCTTTGTTATAATGATTAATATCAGAGACAACAGAGACGTGTAACTTAATAGGAAAATTTGTTCGGTGGTCCATTTAAATTACATATATGACTTTCTTTCTCTTTTGCATTGATCTTTACATATATTTATCTCTCTCCAATAAAACTAACAACAATAAAAGAGGTCGCTGATGTTGCTGGTTTTTTGACGTCGACGTATCGATTAGAACTGATAACTGACAATGTTATGAATGTTGTTATGAACGTATGCATTTTATTAAAATTAATTTAATTTGGGCCCCGTTTATTTCTTCGAGTCTGATTTTGTTGTTTAATTAATTTTCTTGGGGGGAATGTTTATTTTCGCATATTATTTTTTGCATGAAGCAATTTCTGGAACCAACCTCGCGTTTTTGTACACGTTTCTTTCTAGAGGTATGGTAGTAGCACCAGTCTTGGACAAGAGACCAGTAATGGACACTTTACAATTTAGTTCCTGGTATTAAGCTACTTGTGAATTGAAGATACCTGTAAATACGTTAATATCTTTTGTTAAATTATAGTTTTATGTTTTGTTTGCGATTTCTGCTAACAGAGGACACCATGTTTAAAAATCCGAACGTTTTATGATCGCGTGTTTGCTGTCAACCTGTTTAGAGACATTCGTTAACGCAAGCAATTAGGCATTCCAACACATACTTTGATTTTGAACCCTTATTACGTGTTGCCTACATCTTGGCGCAATATTTTTAATAGGTGCGTTTTAATCATCCGCTTCTGCTTCGGAATTGTCGGTTTTCTTGTTTTAATCTGACAGGTTAAAACGACTAAACCGACAATTCCGGAAGCAGAAGCGGATGATTAAAACGCACCTGATATTTTGCTTGCTGCTGTCAGTGTCAGTGAATATTATTTTTGAAGTCACAGTTTATTGCTAAAGAATCAGTTAGCTCACTCGGACCAGTTGAAAGTTCCAAAATAACATCCACTCCAGGGATACAAATTCAGGATACGCAGAAGACTGCTGTTTTATTATAGGCGGTTGTCATATATTGTATTATCCGAGTTGCACAGTGTATAAAATGGAACATTGAGATCAAAAGTGCCGACGCAAAATGAGCGATCTGATTCTTTTAGCTTTAAACTGTGTCACAGGGTTCAAAATGGCCGCGCCCTATGTTGGGCGTGTCGGACCTCTCTCTTGCCTCGTATAGTAATCAAAGTATGTGCATTCCAACGACTTGTCCAAATGGCTACCAGTGGGTAATGACAGTTTAGATATGGCAACCCTGTTGTCATGTTGTCATTAACAGGGTCAATGATACATATATAGTTATATAGATTGCTCAAAGCTGGTCGTTTACGAGCGGCCATATTGCCTGGCAAATATTTATTAATTTGAATCGGTTTAGCAAAAATGTGTTTTAAAACCAATTTTTAGCCTTTAGATATTTAAAAAAAAAATAATTGCTTACATTTTTACTTCAAGGCATACTTATGTTTATTTTGAAAAATATGGATAATCAATCTATGTAACTATCTATTTCATTGACCTTGTCAAATCACCAGGTCTACAGGGTTGCCATAATTTTGCAATATCATAACCCGTCAAAGCCCACTGGTAGGCATTCAGTTTGGAATGCCCAATACCCGAAGGTTTATTGTTTGTGGTATTGTATAAGGTATGTATTAACCTTGTTATTTACTAACAAAGAGGACTGCTTAAATTTTAGATATTTTAGGTTAGGTGTCCATTATAGGATCTTAAGTTCATATAAGTACCCTAAATGGACACAATGTCCATTTAAGGAAAAAAAGTATTTCAGTTGATTTTAGTTGAGTTTAAATGACTATAAAAAATGCTGTTGATTAATATAAATAACAGTAAATTGTTAAAAAGAAATCCAGTGTTGGACATAATGTCCATTTAGGGATAATTGGGTATGTCCATGATTGGTTCATTAATTTTTTTCAGATTTCAACATAATGGATAAAAAGAAATTTAGGAAATATACCATTGAAAATATAGCAGAAGTATTAGCCGCAGCAAAGGCAGGCATTCCCATTGCAACCGCAAGTAAAAGATTCGGTGTTCCACGCATAACTTTGCGAAATAAACTAAAAGGCATCAGTCCCGAAATTTGCAATACGGGACTTCCAACGATTTTATCAACTGAAGAGGAAGGCCGTATTGTAACGTGGATTGTTGATATTGCTTTCCCGTGACAGAACAGTGTTTAACTGATACCGTAGCAAAACTTATAAAAGAGTTAGGTCGTAAGAATCCATTTTCTGACGGTATTCCAGGGAAACAATGGTTTAAGTCATTTTTAATGAGGCATCCAAATATTTCCCTAAAAATACCTGAAAACCTAACTGGCTACCGTGGAAAGCTTACTGAAGGCGATATACGTAACTGGTTTAAAGAAGTTTCCAGTTACTTAAAGGAAAATGGAGATCGCATTTTTAATGCTGATGAGACAGCAACTTCCTTATGCCCTAAAACTGGCAAAGTTTTGGCCCCAAAGAGAATTAAAAATATATAAAAACTTCAGAAAAAGAGAACCTCACAGTATTGATTACAGTTGCAGCATCCGGAAACATGGCGCCTCCTATGGTAGTTTATCCATACAAGAGAACGCCTTCAGAAATTGCCAACAATTTTCCCAAAGGTTGGGGCTTAGGAAAATCGGAATCAGGATGGATGACTGGCGAAGTCTTTTTTGAATACATGGTAAATATATTTGAACCATGGCTAACGGAAAATAACATAGAACGCCCTGTAATTTTTTTTGTCGACGGACACAAGTCCCATTTGACTCTACACCTCAGTATGTTATTGCGTGAAAAAGAAATTATTTTAGTAGCATTTTTTTCAAATGCTACCCATGTAATGCAGCCTCTCAATGTGGTGGTCTTTTATCCACTAAAAAGTAAATGGAAAATTCATGTAAGAAAATGGTTCACTGAAAATGTTGCCAAATTACTGGAAACTATTTTAAAAGATGCCATGTCTCCGATACGATTAAAAATGGGTTTCGAGTTTGTTTGTGGCCTTTATCCCTTTGATGCAAACAACGTGGATTACTCCAAAATATTACACAAACAACACATAAAAGAAGCAGACGATACCAATAAGCAAGATTACGTGATGAATGATGACATTAAAAACTGCTTAATGGTTCTGGAAGCTAATATTTCAGCAAATGTACTTCAAAATATGAAGGAACACATTTTAGAAGACGAATGGAGTCAACAAAAGACTTGTTTAATACCTGGAAAAGAATTCAAAAATTGAATAGTGCTAGAGTCTCAGAGAAAAATGGTAATATAATTGACATAATACATCTTTAAACTTCTCATTAGAAATCGACGATAACACCCACGAAGACACCCAAAATGAAGAACACGTTCCTCAAGAAGTTACTAAACCCTCTGAAGAAGTTTCACAGGAAATTTGGCAAGAAGTAATTGAGGATTTACATATTAAGCTGAGTCGGATAAAAACTACATAACCTCAGAAGAATATCATCAAGTTCATGCTGCCATAACATTTGAAAAGAAAAACCAACAAACTCCCGATAATGCAAAGCCTTCAACATCAAAATCAATTGATCCTTCTATAAGTAATGTTTATTTTCAACCTCATTGCCAAGAAATTGTCGTTGACGGAACACAGCATACTGGTGAATCTCTATTTAAAAAATATCTTTTTTGGCCCAAGGAAGAACAAATGACTCAGAAAAAAATGAGGGGAAACCACGTTCAGTTATAACATCTGATTTTTGGTTACATGAACAACAAAAGAAAGAAGCACTTAAATTAGAGAAAGAACAAGAAAAAGAAAGCCGGAAAAGTACAAGAGAAGAAAAACAAAAAGAAAAAAAAGTCAAAAAACCAAAAGGCGTAAAAAAGAAAACTCAAACAAAGGGTAAAGATTTTAGAATCCTAATGTTAAACTGGAAATGTTGTAAATCTCATTTTTTATTTATTTACCAAGATATTATTTTCTTGTTTTAAATTTAAATCGATAATAATTATGTTATTTTGTATACGTTTATGTGTTTATTCTTTATTTTATTCTTTTATGGATTCCTAATTATTTTTTGAATCATAAATATCAATTTATCATGTTTTAAACAGTATAGTAATAAAACAAAAAAAAAAATGCCCATTGCAAGTGTCCAAATTAGGATTTATGAAAAAAACGACTGTCCATTTCTGGCGAAAATGCATATGTAAAAATTAAATTAATTATTACATACTTAACGTGATTTAAGAAAAACTACTGCTATAGTATAGACAAAAATAATATATAAGCTTAATTTTGGTATGTGTATGATTAAAAAAAAACTTTTGCTGTGGCAGTTAAATTAAATTATCTCTAAAAGTGTCCATAACTGGTGCCACTACCCTAAGTAATTTCCAATTTATTAAGAAACCACTGTATAATGCGTGTGTTTAATAATATATTATAAAATGGCTATAATTATTTTAGATGAATTGGAACAGAGATCCATTGTTACAGCTACTTTTGTTCATTAAGTAGGTAGATGAATGTATCGACAGCTTTAATGGCAGCACAAAGTTCCCACCTACTAGAAAAGAAGTAAAATGTATGCTGAGTAAAAAATCTCTTCACATGTAGCATTGGCAAAGGACTTTTGAAATTATTAGATATTGGCTAATTATTACATACACCTACCTCTAATAGCCACTCAGAAGACTATAGAGTCAATTAAACGAAGAAAAAAAATTGAATCACAAAACGGCAGAATTTTAAGTAAGGATGCATTGGAAAATAAATTTGGGGACATCAGGTCGGTTTTGGATTTTAGATAGATCAATCTCAAGAAAGGTTAATTTATCCTGAAGCAAAACCAGTAGTTTAAGTAGGATTTGCTATAACTTTATTAGAAGATTTCCTTGATAATAAATTGTAATATACCAATTGTTTCAAATGAAATTGAAAAAGAGTTAAAAATCTAAATTAGATTTTACATGGGTAAAATGTTATATTCATTCAAACATTGTAAGGTAATCTATAATTAAGGGAATATGGAAAATAGGTATACCCTGGTGGTGTAAGAGACAGGTAAGAAGCAATGACAAAAAAATTACAAAAATGTATTCATCTTTAAATAGTGTTTATTATTAATATTATTATTTGCTATGTTTGAAAAGTACCTCCTGCTGCAGAACAGATCGAATAGATTAGACTAGTTGGAGAAGGTCCACCTAGTAACCAAATTAGGAGACTAGAAAAACTTTTACATGACTGGGGACACAACAGGAATGCACACGCACAAGATACACAAACAGACGACATAACAGGGGTAAGTCTTGTTCTGTTTAAATGATGATAGTATGTCATCCTTTATTCCCTTTTAGAAGGCATGGCATATAAATCTATTGCTCTTGATGACCCTAAGAGCAGTTAGCAGGGGGGTGTACGGAATGGGTCTAGCAGGTTTCTATCCAGTTTACAGGATGGGGACTTACTCGACTCGGGCCTTATACATTTGTGTGAGTGTATGTGTGTATTTATTTCGTTTCCATGGTTTCTATTATTATTAAAATAAACAGTTACATAACATAAGCGACATTTGTTCAAATGGCACTTATGATAGTCTGGCAAAAAGGTATCGATATACTTTATACTTTATAAAATATTTGTTACATTAGTTTTTAAATATATAACAACTGTTACTTTCTTTGTAATTTGTCACAAAATGATACGAGGTACTTTCTAAACGTAGCAATTGTAGTTTGTTTTTATGTACCTTACAAAAATATAATTTATAGAAAAAGAGGTTGGTGTATTATTTTTCCAAGTTTAAATATTTAATAATCAATAGAATGTTAAAGTTTTTTTAGCGAAATTTACAAGAGTAATAAAAACCATGTTCACTGTTTATATTAAACTGATTAAAACTTCCTTTATTAAAATGATTATTTATGTGACAAAAGTTGATGTTATTGGAAGCTTTTATATTTTTTAATATACAGTGAAACAATAGTTTTTGTTTCTCCTGTAAATTTGTATAGAAAAACTATTTATTTCTGAATCCATGTTTGAATTTCCCGCGATAAAGCATTTTTAATTTTCCCGCTATTTACTAGTGGCGCCATCATAGACTGGTTGTGGTTACAATCGCCCAAAACAACTTTTACCGAAAAAAAAAAAAAAAAATACATTGAGTTACACGTCTCGCTGCGTTGTCTCTGTTAATATCGATATTTTACTTATTTTTAATTTAGCGATGAACTGGATAATGGGCGTTTTCACGTCTACCGATACCGACACCGACATAGGCACGACATTAGCGCGATGCCGACACCGACACAAGACACGATACCGGCAGAATATTTTCTCATTAGCCGGAAGAGCCCAGGTCGAGAGAGATGGCTAGAGTTCCAAATTATATTTGGTTGTAAATATTATACTTATACAGTTATATTCCTAGAATTCCTGAAAACTCAAATCATAGTAATATTAATGATAAAAAAATTATTGGAATTGGGAAAGAAAAAAAGACGCAAATAACACTATTCACTATTAGAAAGATCAACAGCGTCTTTTAATGATATATTTAACGGCTTCAACTTTTAAACGAATTAACATTGAAACATGCAGAAATGTTTCAAACTATAGTTTTTTTGGGACTGATCCAATTTTTTTGTAACTTTCTAGTGATAAAAATAAGATTTAAAAAAATAAATTCCATTTGTCTTTTGTCCGTCACAAAATACTATTTGTATACAAAATATCAGTGGCAACAGTTCAAACACAATAATTTTAAGATTTGTTGACTATTTTACAGGCTTTGTGTAAAAAATTAATTGTTTAGTAAAGCCTACATCAATTTTAAAAAAAACTATACCGACGGATAGTAAATAAGTGAGTTTCGAAATATCAAAAAATATTTCATTTTTTAAAATAAACAATTAATTATTTATGAATTCTTTGGAAATTTCCAAATACGTTTGTCAAAATTATCCCTACGAAATAATAAAAATAAAAAAAAAAACAAATTTAATAAAAAATTGAAGAACAAAAATGTCCCGAGAAGAATTTGAACCCTCCACATCCTCGTTTTACGCACGCACTCATTTTATACGGACCTCACATTTCAGTAGTCACTGGCGCCCTATCCTCGGCTATCGTTTTCTAAAAAACGTATACGCTTTAGCAACATACGAGCTATTCGCTATTCTCGACATTCGTTTTAAAAGCGTGTACGCTTTTAAAAGGGGGGTTTTACAGCGAGCGGATTTTTTCACACGTTTTTGATAAAACGTGCATGTTTTCAAGGATTTAGTCAATGTCACTTATATGTCACTTTTAGGATGATTAATAATATTGATTGATTTAAACAAATTCTTGGTAAACTACTTTTTATTAATACCTACAAAAGTATCTAGTTTCTTATAAATATGGTTTGCAGTACTAAAAAAGTCCAATAGCTGAGAATTTCTTTCAATTATATTATCAATAATTGTACAATTAGAAAACTTGGAAGATAAGAATGCTTAAAGATTCAGACTTGCAGAGGCAGAATCCATTTTTTGATTTTAATTGATATTGAATGAATATTTTTTATATCTTACCGTGTAAGAATTTAATTATTAATTTATGTATGTTTTATTTACAAATGTTAATTTGCTTGCAGTTTCTTACAAGTGGTAGTTCAAAGCTCTTCTGTATCACACATTGTGTCCAGAAATTTTTACAATTTTGTAAAATTGCCACAAAATATTAAAGAACTGAATAAGATAAGCACAGTTATTAGTTAAATGAATTTTGTACCATAAAAACTAGGTTTTTATGGTACAAAAATTACCTAGAATTATAGGTTGCATTAACTGCACCCGTATAGCTATTTTTACGCCACCAATTAACGATTCAGTTTATCCTGAACATCGATATATTATGTGATTAGAAAAAATCATCAATCGACAAATTTACAATTGGTTTGTTGTAATTAAATTACATAATCCTTATTCTCTTATGGCCTGCACATTACTTGAATTCAACGATATAGACAGTTTACAGTGATGCCAGACATATTATTTGCTTGTTAAAAACGTACACGTCTTAAAAAACGAATACTCATCGAACGTCAGTCAAGAATATAGATTTCAAAAACTACTCGCTTTTCAACCACTCACTTTCAAAAACGGTTCGTTTTTTTAGCGATTGTCGAGGATAGCCGCCCTGGTGGCGAAACTTCACCTATCAGCCCACTGGTCGATAATCAAATCAAGACCATTTAACTAAACACAGACACAAGCAAGTTCTAACGAGACATGTAAGTTAAAACATTTTAATAAAATTCTGATATTTCCATCTTTATTTGCTGTTAAAATACCGAAAAATATAAAATTTGTTGAAAATAAAATATACGAGGAGGACTCAATCTACTCCTCACAAAATATAAGAATAAATAGAATAATTGGACCAACAACGATTCTTTTAGGAACACAGAAGAATATCAAGGTAAAAGAAAATATAATAAAAAGCAGCTGGGCTAAACGCTGTGAAAGCAAGGCATTGGGACACAAAGATAAAATATCAATGGAAAGATTATACCGATTTAGCAATATTGCCTCAAAAACTGCATTGAAAATATAAATATTTACATCATAAGACCTCAAGTGGTAGGTATTGATAACAGAGATAGTAATCATAACATTTAATAACAAACAATTACATAAAATATAAATTCTATCATACAGATCGATAGTATTTAGATAACATGAATGTCATTGCCACACGATAAAGAAAAATCGAAACTACCGTTTCATTACAGTAACCTTTATTTCTAGATGTTCCGTTGTTTATTATTTTTTTCTACACGAAAGAATGTTTGTGACAAATTAATAAAATTTTAGAGTTTTTTTAATAGTGTGTAAGTTTTAGACCCGTATTTATAAACAGATCTCAGCTGAGTCGGACTTGGCTGAGTCGTCCTTGAACGAAAATCGAAGCTCGGTGGATCCAGTGTGGCACTGGAATTTATAGATGGACAGAAACAAATCCGTGACTTAAGTACATTTACAAATTTGTTACTACCCATCTCTATATTCACGCGGTATAACCGAACTTCGATTTTCGTTCAAGGCTGGTCCAACACGATCAGACGACTACCGCATGGTGGTGTCACCTCAGGAAGATGGCTGAGAAATCCTTTAATAAGGCAAGAACCACAAAACTCAAAGAGGACTGGGAATCCAAAAAATTCCTTAGACAAAAACAGAGAGATGCATGGAGATACTACTGCGAAGAAATCGAAGATTTCCCGCAGGCAGCGAGGCTTCAAAAAGCTCTCTTAAAATATCCACACCGAGGCATTGGTGCGCTTATCAAAGAGGATGCCACGAAAACTGCCAACCTCGAAGATAGCATCAAGCTTCTGCTGTCAACACACTTCCCTGACTCGGTCATCTCAGACGTGTCCAACTGGGCAGAGGAACAATACAAACCATCTGTCTATGATTGGCTAACTGCCACACACATTATAGACGATGAAAAAATTAGATGGGCAATATACAGCTTCTCTACATTTAAATCGCCAGGACCTGACGGTATCCATCCAGCCCTACTTCAGTGGGGTCTGGAAGAACACACCGCACTTGGTGGGTATATCCAGATCCTCGTTAGCTCTGAGGCATATCCCCAAAAAATGGACAGAGGTAAAAGTGGTATTCATACCCAAACCTGGAAGGATAGATTACACTGTCCCAAAAACATACCGACCAATTAGTTTGACATCGTTTTCCATGAAGACATTGGAAAGGCTATGCGAATGGTACATAAGGGATGCGGTAATTACAACACCACTACACCCAAACCAACATACATATTATGGGAACTTTTAATTGTGTAGATCCCATCATAAATTATTTGTAGATAAATGTAAAATTATTTATTGTAGATAAAAATGGATGACATGTCATGTATAGTAAAAATATAAAAAGTCATAATGATAATCAATAAATATTCGATGGTGGCGTATCGTGGCAACGGGCGTTGCCAAGGAAGTGAATTTAACCTTTCATTACCAAAGCTACCACATAATGAAAGGTACTTGAAAAAGGTGATGAGTTTGTACTTATGAAGTTAGTTAAGGTAGGAAGGTATGTAGTGCAACTGAGGCACTACACATATACCCCAGGCAGATCCATTGATTCAGCCCTTCATCTAGTTTCTGGCCGGATAGAAAGATCCCTGGACGAAGTCCGCCTTGGGTGTTTTCATAGACATAGAAGGTGCTTTTGATAAAACCACCTTCCCCAAGATAAAACACTCATTAACCAACAGGAATGTTCCACAGATGGTTAGTGGGTGGATATATAACATGCTCTCAAAGCGAGTAGTAAACATAAGTGTAGAAGAAGTGTATTCAGTAAACCTCTGTATACCATTTTTAATCTCATTCTCAAACTTAAGAAGTTTCCTGATTGTTGGAAGGTTTCTAGAATTTGTCCAATATTTAAAAAAGGCACAAAAAATGACATAAGTAATTATCGTCCAGTAGCTAATCTAAGCAATTTCGCAAAAGTATTCGAATTAGTAATCCATAATCACCTTGCATTTCATGCCAGTAATATTATCATACCCGAACAACATGGCTTCACATCTGGTAGGTCCACAGTGACTAATCTATTCTGCGTGACCCAATTCATTTGTGAAACGCTGGAGAAGAAAAGTCAAGTTGATATTATCTACACTGACTTTTCTAAAGCATTTGATAAGATTGATCATGGCCTACTTTTACATAAGCTTAAGTTATTCGGAATAGATAATAGGTTAATTGCTGTATTTAAATCTTATCTTTATGAACGCACTCAATACTTTCAAACTTTAGGATATAAATCTCAACCTTTTCTTCAAACTTCCGGTGTCCCACAGGGGTCTATATTGGGTCCGTTACTTTGTAATATTTTTATAAATGATATAACCGAAGATCTTGATATTGATAAAGATATATATATGCTGATGATATTAAACTATTCTGTGAGATAAACTCCGTCAATGACTGCTTGAACCTCCAGCGAAACCTTAATCATGTTAATAATTGGTGTATCAGAAATAAGCTCCCTATGAATCCAAGTAAATGTAACGTAATGTCTTTCTGTAGGAAAGAATCAACTATCCAATTTAATTACAATTTAAGTAATATTATCCTCGACAGACCAGATATCCTAAAAGATCTAGGTGTTTATTTTGATCCAAAGTTATCTTTTATTCCTAATATACAAAAAACAATCTCTTCAGCATATCGGTCGCTGGGTTTTATTCTTAGAAATGCGAAATGTTTTAATAATATTAATACATTGAATCTTTTGTTTTCGGCTTTTGTAAGATCGCAACTAGAATATGCTTGTGTTATTTGGAGCCCGAATTATAATATTCATATTTCCGCTTTGGAGCGAGTGCAAAGAAGATACTTTAAGTCGGCTTCTTATATCTTGGACGGTCTTTATCCCGCTAGAGGCACACCTCAAGAATACTTTTATATTCGTTTTGATAGCTGTAGTTTAATTCGTCGTCGGTCAATGCATTCAATTATGTTTTTATATAAAATTGTTAACTATATTTTTAAATGTGATAATATTGTATCGTCACTAAATTTCAGAGTTCCTAGACCAAATTCTAGAACCAACAGTCTTTTTTATGAATTACCACATAAGACAAATATTTACAAATTTTCTCCGTTGAATCAGCTCATCATTGACTACTCTTCAATTGAACCTAGTATTGATATTTTTTGCACAAAAGCTGCTGAAATTAAAAAAAGCCATTCTTCGGGGTAATTTGTAGGAAGGACGGATGTCCAGAATTTGGTCAATAATTTTATATGTACCCATGTGTGTAATCTTAGAACATAGCTGCATATGAGTGCTTACTTTTTTTCCCTAAAGGGTTTTTTCCAGTGAGCATTCATATATAGCTTAACAGATATACTGCTTTGTATTATTATTTTTTTCTGTATTTTGCTGTGTTTGTCCTTATCCTGTAATTGGGCTTTCCCGAGGATATTGTAATAAATAAATAAGATATGAATATAAGAGGCTATCACTGTGGTGAACATGGTCCTCGATACCCTCATCAGCCGCCTCAATAATGAGTCACTACACCTGGTCATTATACAAACATGGAATTTTGAGAACATATTCTGCGAAAAAAGGGAAGTAGCTCTCAAAATTATAGAACAGTGGTGTAAGGACCATTCACTATCTGATCCTAAGACTTAAATGGTCATTTTCACAAGGAAAAGGATGAAAATGGAATTAAAACCTCCAGAACTCTCCAAACACAAAACTAAACTTTACAACAGAGGTGAAGTACTTAGGTTCACCTTTGACAGCAAGTTAACATGGAACTCGCATTTAGAAAATAGAGTCAAAAAAGCATACATTGCTTATGAACAATGCCGCCAAACTGTGGAGCGTACTTGGTCGTACCAGAGTCGTCGCATGGACTTATACTGCTATCATACGGTGCAGTTGTCTGGGTACCGATAACCCAAAAATTGGCAGCTATCCGTAAACTAGAACAAATTCAAAGAACAACATGTCTCAACATAACAGGGGCCATGAAAACAACACCTACCAGAGCCATGGAAGTCATTCTTGTCTCACTCCCCTTGATATTTACATCAAGGAGGTTGCTCTGACGACAATGACACGCCTCCGCACGGTTGGAATAGAACCTAATGTAGGATCCGGTGAGGCAAGACGTGGCTTTTGGAAGGAGGCGCTCGATACGCTCCCACTGTTTCAAGAGAACATCGACTCCATCTCACTATTATCTTCCATAAGCCATGTAAAATTGTAACAGAACAAATAGAAGAGCCGGAAATGGCAGGAACGATTCATATCTACACAGAAGGTTCTAAAACAAAACAAGGCTCAGGATGTGGAATATACTCCAGATCCTTAAACCTTAACATAAAATGGGCTGTGAGCAATAGTGCCAGTGTAGTTCAAACAGAGCTCACGGGTACTCTCATAGCAGCAAAAGAAATCACCAGAAACAATATTATTGGGAGTAACATACTTATCTGTACAGATAGCAACAAGCACTACGCACCCTGAACAGATCACGAATGTATTCAGGCTTAGTACTAGAATGTCACGAAGTGTTACCCGAAGTATTCATCAACAACGTGGTCACCTTAAGATGGATCAAAGATCACGCCACATCGAAAGGTAACCCGTCTTGCTAATTCACTAGCCAAGAAAGCAACCAACCAAATAATTTTTGGATCTGGCCCTTCTATTGGCCTTCTATTGGTAGTGACAGACCTAATTAAAGAATATTCCCTTGTGAAATTCAAGGAAAGATGGGATGAAACAAGAAACTGCAGAGTTGCCAGGGAGCTTTTAAGCTATCCTGACAACACTGCAGCAAACAAATACTTGACTATGACTAGACAGAATCTGCGCCTAGTTACAGGCATTCTGACTGGTCATTGCCAAGTACGGAAGCATCTCCATATCATGAGGCTGTCAGAATCCGCACTCTGTAGAGGGAGCGAACAAGAAAATGGGACCATCGATCATATCCTCTACGATTGCTCGATGCTCTCATTTATTGAATTTATTGAATTGTGCAATTACATTACTTTCCTCTGTAATTGGTAATAGCAAGCACTTATATAATTTCTAAAGTGCTTGATGCTGGCAATTACTTTTCTAAAGGGCTTGATTCTTGATGTTCAAAGTACTTTTTTCGAGTGCTTTGCCCAGCTCTGCTTTATACCAATCCGATACTTTTACATTTTAGAATATTTATCATCATAAACAGTTTTAATTTTCTTGTTAAAGCTTATTCATTTTCAAGAAAGTGAGTTATTTTGCATATACGGATATGGATATTTTTAGTTTATTCTGCGTAATGTTACGTCAGTGTATTAAATGAAAGTAGATTTTTGGGATAGACCAACCAAAATTAAAATTACTAAGTTCACTAACAAAATCGATTTTTAAATAGCCAACCTTCCTTTCTTCAATATACATTTTTAAATGTATGTATTGATTTTAAAACCAAAAAAGGTTTATTTTTATGTACACAATTTTAACACTTGCTACGATTACAAAAAATGTTACCTTATATCTCAAAATTAGAAAAATAATTGTTCATTATTGAAACTTACTGCATTTCCATTGGAAGTAGGTTGCCTGTACTCGGGACTATGGCTAGAAGGAACATGCTGGCTATCATCACGATGGGCCACTTGAGCGGCATAATGAGCAACCATTTGCAGATCTGCTTGAACATTTCGTTTTCCATGGTTGACGCTATGCGATCCACCATGTCCACCTAAAAATAAAGAAAAAGTATTAAAATTTGAAAAGTATGTTGAATGTTGAACTATGTGTGGTTCAAGCAATATCTTTGAAAAAATTCACACGTTATACATAATTTGTGTTTTAACAAAACTGGGTCGGGTGGCACAAAATTGATCGAAAAACATTTGATCGAATTGGAAATTTGATCGAAAATACATTTTATCGAATGGAATTTGATCGAAAATACATTTGATCGAAGATATATTTTATCGAAAAGACAATAAATCGAAAAGTCATTAGATCGAAAGGACAATATATCGAAAATCAACAATAGAAATAGTAAAATATAAAAAAATCAAAAGACACGATGCAAGCGTCCGTTTAATTCCGACTACCGGGGAAACTAAATTTAGCGGCTCTCAAAATTAGATACTAATGGCAAATGTTTCGATAATCTCAAACGATATCTACTTGTTTAACAAATTTTATCATTACAATACTGTTAATTTAAAAATTAATATTTTAGAGCTAAATGGTTATTTTCTTCATTGAGATTAAATAATTGTGATTAATTCGCACAAAATATGTATTTCAATAAGGTCGAGTTGTCTGCCGATAGGTAAATTATTTTAAGTTTTTTATTATATAAAAAAAATTTAATTAATTTACCTAACCTGTGCGGCCTGGAGCAGTCGCGGTTTGTCTCGCAAAAAAATGACAGTAAATTAAGAAAAATAAAAAATAACTAATTTACCTAACCTGTGCGGCTTGGAGCCATAGAGGGTTGCTTCGCAAAACAAATTATACAAAGAAGAAAAATAAAAAACTTAACTTATTTACGTAACCTGTGAGGGCTAGAACAATTTAATTTTAACTGATGGCTCTCGCACAGGTTAGGTAATTTGGTTAAGTTTTTTTTTATTAAAAACTTAACTAACTTACGTAACCTGTGCGGACTGGAGCCATCGCGGTTTGCCTCGCAAAAGAAATTATAAAAAATGTGAAAAATAAAAAACTTAGCTAATTTACCTAACCTGTGCTATTTTAATTTAACTGATTGCTGTCGCACAAGTTAGGTAAGTTAGGTACGTTAGTTAAGTTTTTTATTTTTTCATTTTTTGTATGTTTGTTTTTTCGAAGCAACCAGCGATGATTCTAGACCATTCTGGTTAGGTAAATTAGTTGAGTTTCTTTATTTTTTTTAATTTTATGTATATATTTTTCGATCAATGGTTTTTCTATCAAATCTATTTTCGATCAGTGTTCTTTTTCATCATTTTTCTTTTCGATCATTTTTCTTTTCGAACAATTTGTATTTAATAAAATATATTTTTTTAATCAAACGCATTCGATCAAATGAATTCGATCAAATGTATTCGATCAAATCTTTTAGATCAAATGCTTTCGATCAATTTTGTGCCACCCAACTGGGTCGACTGGGTGAATAAATTTCTTTAATCACAGGTGGTTTACGATAGCTTTTTTTAATTTGTCGGTTTTGAGATACATATTAAAAATCTGATGTGTCCAACACATGACTTTCCTATCTAGTTATTACAGGCTTTTTCCGTTTATTGTGTACAACCTATTGCAGCATCTCTATAAATGTTTGGAGGATAAACTAAATATATACATTGTCCACATACATCTACCGCGAAACATTTTTCTATAGATATTCATTGAAAATGAAAATACTAAAAAATTTAAATTTAGCACTTTTCCTACAATTTTTCCATTACGGTCCATTTAAAAAAAATAATGTATGAACAAATATTATAGAGATCGATATCGCAAACAACTTTTATTTCAACAATTTTCATAAAAATCAGAATTTTGCACATGTTGTCAAATTTCTCGAATACGGACCATTTCAGGAAATTTTTACATAAAGCAAAAATTATAGATAATAATATTAGAAGTAACTTTTATTTGAACAATTTTCTTCTCCAAACATAAATAACAGATATATTCCATAAAATATAAAAACGGCCTCCCATAAAGTACCCCCCCAGATGTTCCGACTTTGTCCAAAATCTAATCATTTCACGTCAGGCCGAAATAAAACTTAAGTTTAAAATTTATTGATTTTTTCTTTATCCGTTTTTGAGTTTTCTTCAAATTTCGAAATTTACACATTTTCTCAAATATCTCGAATACGGACCATTTTAGGAAAATTTTGTAAATAACAAAAATTATAGATAATAAAATAAGAAGTAACTTTTATTTAAAAAATTTTCTTGCCAAAACGTAAATAACAGATATATTCCATAAAATATAAAAATGACCACCTATAAAGTACCCCCCCAGATGTTCCGACTCTGCCCAAAATCTAATCAGCTCATTAGACGCTAGAATAAAGCTTAAGTTTGAAATTTGGTGTTTTTCCGTGTATCGGTTCATGAGTTATGCGTTATACACACACACACACACACACACACACACACACACACACACACACACACACGCACACGCACACACGCACACACGCACACGCGCACACGCGCACACGCGCACACGCACACACCCACACGCACACACCCACACGCACACG
>OV651814.1:73478011-73565511 GCA_927349885.1 Psylliodes chrysocephalus | reverse complement strand
AACTTAAAAATATTTAATTTAAATTAAAAAAAAATCTTCATAACTTCTTGCTTGTTAAATAAATACGATTCGTGTTTAAAAAACTTCGATTTTGTTGTGCAATAAAAAATACAATTGAGGATTTTTAAAATTAAAATTTTTTAATACATTTTTTTTTCAAGTGGTCAAATAAAGAGCTTGTAAGGAAAAATCGAAAAGCAAAATGAAGTTTTTTTATTAAAGCGTTTCAAAAATGTTAATACACATTTTTTAATTTTGCTAATCCACAATTGTATTTTTTGCGCACCCTGTACAACAAAATTGAAATTTCTCAACGTGAATAGTATTTATTTAACAAGCACAAGAAATGATGAATTACTTTTTTTTAATTTAAAATAAATATTCGTGGAGACACTATAATATTTGACAACTTTACTGAAGAGTTATGTGTTGGACACATCAGATATTTTCCTGACGCTTTGTATTTGATTGGTCTGGTATGAGCGATATCAAAAACATTATATCATTTTAGTCATGCATTCCTAACAAGCTCTTATTTATTATATTAATATG
Organism: Psylliodes chrysocephalus; assembly: GCA_927349885.1. Lineage (NCBI taxonomy): Eukaryota > Metazoa > Arthropoda > Insecta > Coleoptera > Chrysomelidae > Psylliodes > Psylliodes chrysocephalus. The sequence continues at coordinate 73,564,959 of OV651814.1, read as the reverse complement.
TAAATAAGGTAAACGAACGTTTTGTTAAAAGAGGAAATGTCACCGAAAATTAATTATATAACAAGCAGACATAGGTATTTGTAAGCATACTTCCAAAAACTCCATATGGTATATATACCTTTTTTTTATAGTAACTTTTAAAAGACTGACATTTGGCATATGAATGTGTTAAATTTTACAAAACATGCATGTCTTTATCTGCACACCATATGCATAAAACGACATATTATTTTCTTTGTGTAAATTAATACTATAGAAATATTCCAAGTAAATGTAATTGCTTTCGTACTGAGTATATCCAATTGGTAGTTGACGTCCAAGTCACAGAAATATTAAAAATAGCGATATATTAACTGTGTCTAACTAAAAGGTTTCGCTACAGCTGTTTTAATGTCTTTATGTTTATTTTTGCGTTAACGATTTCTAGTTAAATAACTATAACGGACATTTTAATTTTAATACTCGTAAAAATAATACTATTCAAGTAAAAAAAAAACAATTAATTTTCTCTTTTGCTTTCTTTAATCCTTATAGTCAGAAAAACTATTTTAGTCATCTTATAATGGAGACTATCTAAGAGTATTACATGAAAAACAAATTTTTACGTTCGATTTGAATACAGAGATGTCAATGATAGCTACGAAAAGAAAATAATATAAATAGAATAAAAAAAGAGATCAATGATCGACGACACAAGAAACCCGCATAATAACTTTTCTGATTTTTTTATAATATAAAAATAAGAGAAGTATATATTTTGTGTAGTCATAATTATGTACTGATGAACTGATACATAATTTAAAACAATAGAATAGTAATGGTGCAAGACTGTCCTTTGGTCTTTTGAAAACATGCAAGACTGTAATGTAAAACCAAGATCATAGTGTTCTTACTTTCCAATAAATAATTTTTTTAGCTGAAATTGAGGAATACTAATTATTTGAAGAAGACTCTAAGAACTTTAAGAAAGGTCCAGAAATTTTATTTTTTAAAAAGTAAGCATTTGTTACTCATTTTTAAGTAAAAGCAATTGCTTTATTTTTATTCACACTTCCCCCCTGCTGATTTTGGTGTTGGTGCAAGACTTGTGAAACATGCAAGGCTCTCATAATTTTCTAACCACCTAGCTCAGGTAACTACAAAAAGAATATTGTTAAAAGCTTAAACGGGTTTTTCGAGCAAAGATCAAAAGGATTAACACTGGTTTCACGACATTTGTTCTAAAATTTAAATTATCTAGTTTAACTATTTTACAGGGGTAAACATTATAATTTACCCACCTGTTATGGTATTATAACAGTTACAAAAAAAATCGTACAAAAATTGTAAGAATACGAGTGCGTTTTACTTTAATATAATAACACAGTGGCGTGTTGCAGGTAAAGGTTACAAAAAATTAATATTTTTAAATAGAAAACCCTGTATTTTACATCATTTTGGTATTCCCCTAAAAGGGCTCGTTTCAAAAAACCTATAAGTGAATAGTTAAGTTGGAAAGGGGTGATTTTAAAATACTTACTTTAGACCTGATTTTGTGTGTTTTAGTTTTTTAAAATCAATCTTTTAAGAGAAATACCAAAATGTTATATAATACAGGTTATATATTTAGAAAAAGATTATTTATATTCTTTAGCCGCCGTATAGATATAATTGCGTTTTATGGTAGGTATATTAAAAAAAATCACTCATAGTTCTACAACTTTTATCTTAAATATTTTTTTACCTCTCTGTGATAACGGTAATAAGGGGTGCGTAATTTAAAATGAATAACACTAATACTAAATAAGTACCAAACAAAAAGTAAAAGTACCTTTATCTTTGACAAACCTTGTATATGACTAATAAAATTTGGTATTAGATGATTGAATTGTAGGTTTTGGATCAAAAACAACTTTTTATGAGGAATAACTTTTTTCTCTAAAATTAATAATAAAAAAGTTTTCCATATGCCGCTACCTTATTCAGATAATTGGCGGCATATGGAAAACTTTTTTATTAGGTATTAATTTTACGGAAAAAATGTATTCTTCAAAAAAAATTGTACATGGTCTAGAACCTAAACTACAACCATCAGATATCAAATTTTATATATTTCATATACGAGGTTTTTCAAAAATAAAGGAACTATACTCTGATGGTTGCATTTTATGTTTCAGACCATGCAGAACTTTTTACGAAGAATACCTTTTTTGTAAAGTTAATAATAAAAAACCCACATGCTGCGAACTGAAGTGGACACACTGTAAAAATAGGCAAAGAAAAAATTGTTAAGTATAATATTTTCTTCTGAAATAGTATTTTTTCCCAACCTTTGATATATGAAATCCATTGATCCACAATTATGAATTATGATTGAATAATAAAATTAGCCTATATATGATGGATGGATAGAGAATTGCGAAAAACGAAAAAAAAAAAAAAATTACTTCTACATCACACCTCTAAATTCTCATCTCTTTCTCTATCATGACAAAATGGTGAGGGATAGAAAAAACTAATGACGAGTCCTTAGGCCCCGTCTGAAACGATTTCAAATCGCTAGACCCCCACTAATTCTTCCCCACCCCAGGGGAGCTCGATATATAGAACCGCTAGACTTAGGAAAATGAACTTCGGGTACGTTGGATTGGGCTTTGAGGCGAAAAATGTTTTCCCCTGACCTTCTCCCACTCCCATTTTTATACCTTTTCTGGGCCGTTAATAATTATTTTTGATATGTTTCATGACAGAGTGCAAGTTGAGGTCAGATAAAGTAGAGCGATAGGGGTTACCCACACCCAGCCCTTCTTTTTAGTGGCCATAAGAGTAACTTCAAAATACTAATGTGAAATATTTATTGTGAGACGAAAGACGGAGTCGAATTAGACCCATTCTGGATCTTATTCTCCCCCCACATACCCCCGAAATCGTAAAGAGTGGGCTAAAAATGAAATTGAAGAAATATTATTATTATGCCGGTAATTCATGGGATCGAAGGTCGAGGTTTTTGGGGTCACATATTTCTCCACCTATTTTTCAAAAGTCGTCAATAGTTAACTTGTGAGTTACTGTTATTTTACATAAAAAAGTTTATGGTCTCAGATAAACAATGAACGAATGTATAAGAAAAAAAAAATGTAAGAAATATGCAAATGCATATATGTTTTCCTCAAATTTTCAATAATGATTATGATCGAAATTCCACCACTGGGCGAACACTAGTTAAAATTAAAATATAAGTAAGGGGCTTTCTTAGCCATTCAGTACAGCCTTTCAAAACATACGGTGGAATACTATAATGCCAACAGAGTGAAAATATTTGATTCACAGTGTAAACAAACGCCTACTATAAGTACTTCTTATGATTTTGACTGTCCAACCAATACTGGACAGTTGCTCAAACAAAACCTGCACAAAAGTTTTGTAAGCTTTGAATCTTGTAGCAAGACTAAGACCGTCTATGCAAGACCAAGACACAAGAGCGAGACTAAGGATCTGATACAAGACCAATACTATATCGGTCTTGATATTTTTGCCTTTAAAACATACATTACTTCAATGAGATATAATTTTTACATAGTATTAAACATTCAATACCAAATATTTTGATTTGTATTTTCCCAAACTTTATACAACACGGTTTTTAAACCTGTTTATATTTTTGTTTTTATTTGTACATTCTATACGTATATTAAAAAGCTCGATACCATCGACAGTGTCATTTATCCTTTGGTAACGACTTATCTGAGACCAGGACTGGTTACATAAAAAATTGATAACGATCGGTCTTAATTTTCGAACACATCTTCTACCATCCTACGCGCATTTGTTAAGAATTCTCGTAACGACCAAGAAAGTGTGAAGGAGACACGAGAAGAGTAAATAGTCGAGAAAGAACAGGGACGAATTTCACATTTTTTTCTTATGTGATAATACGATTATTTAGACCTCAATTATTTAAGTGAAAAATGTGCATAGGAGGTATAAAAGCTACAACTGAAAGGGGAGTCTAAATACTGAAAAAAGTACTTTAGAGGCAAAACAAAATTTGGCAAACCGGCAAAGTTGAGATACGAAAAATATTCAATACAAATCCAAAATATTACATTTTATTAGCAATTATAATTTTATTTCTTTGAATTATCAAGGTATAGATGGGATCACTTGGGAAAAAGGAAACTCCCCAGAAACTCTATATTTCAGCACAAGAGAAACAAATGGTCGTGTACTTCATTCGATGTTTAATATCTATTGCTTGGCGATACTCGAATTGTCCTCTGATCCTTTGGAAGTCGCGATACGTCCTATTTTGAGTAAAAGGCCAAAAAAGGAAAAGTAAAACCATAGGCGGACCATAAGGTTCAATAAATATATATTATGTAAATAAAAAAATTATTTAATGCGAACAACCTATTTGGATACAATTATAAATACTTTATTTTTGTAAGATTAAAATTAAGAAAAGATAATTAAGTGATACATAGGATCGTAACGATTCAGAAATAAATGTGGATCTTACGCGAAGAACATACAAGATATACTTGGACAAAATATTGGAGAAGGTGAGTCATATGCATGATCAACACTGTTGTCTATGAATGAAAATTCCGACAGAGATAGCATAGGCCGCGTATCAAATACCAAATAATTATTTATTAGGTATTTGTTAGTAAACTTTATTAAATTTGTATGTCAACATCTTTATTTAAACAAAGATGATGCGTTAAATATACGTTTTTGATAGTTTTCAAGAAATGAATATATTTATTCCCTAATGACTTCGTTATCTGTGTTTAATGGTTTTAAAATGTGTTTCAAGTAAATAAACGATTTGAAAATTAACTTTCGACGAAGTTAGATTTATATTGCTTTAACTATTTACCATAATTATTTAATATTTTATTAACACTTTTTTGTATAAGTGCTCTTTTCTGATATACGAGTAGGTGTTCATGTTTGTGCCTTACAATTTGGTAGTGGTAGTGCATAGTCGAGGAGTTTATTGTGTAGTATATTAGGTATGTACTTTAAAAGTTTATTAAATAGTAAAATATTGGTGTCTTTATAAATTTAATAGTAGAATTATATTGTTACAATAGTAATATATTCAGAGGCGGGTCCAAGTGAAACCCAATTACGTCGACGAAAGCCCTTATCAAAGGATGAAAAAAACATTATATGGAAAGTGTATGATGGGCTGAAACAGACACTTCCTACAAATGAAGCTGTAAACCGCAGTTCTTTTTTAACTGGAGTATCTGTTTCAACAATTGAACGTATTGTACGCGAAAAGACAAAAAAGGCTACTTAGAAGCCCCTAAAACGCATACCCGTGGTCGAAAATTGTTGAAATTGGACGATAACCAAAAACAAATCATTCGAAGAACTGTACATTCTTTTTTTTTTTCGAAAACGAAGCCACAACACTTAAAGTTGTTCTTACGAAATTAAGAGAAAACGAAGAAATTGCATTATTGAGCCGTGAAACTTTACGAAAAATTTTATGGGGCCTAAAATTTCGTTTTGTCAAACGGTGTAGGAAATCAATTTTAATTGAGAGGTCAGATATAGTGTCCTGGCGACGGCGTTATTTACGAAATATTAAAGAGTTTAGAGCCGCCAAAAAAAGATATACTATCTCGATGAAACGTGGGTGAATGCTGGACACACGGTATCTAAGATATGGTAAGATACTTCGGTAACTAGTCATCGCCAAGCTTTTATAGAGGGAATATCTACAGGTTTGAAAGCACCATCACCCATATCGGAAGTGGCAGTGGATTTTTGGAAAATAGCGCTCTTGTGTTTATATCGAAAAAAACAGGGGACTACCACGAGGACATGAATGTGGAATGTTTTGAAAAATGGTTTACTGAAGTATTACAGCGTGTAGAATGAAATTCAGTTATTGTACTAGATAACGCTTTTTATCACAGTCGACGAGTTGAACGCATTCCGATAATGTCTAGTAGGAAAGCAGATATGCAAACCTGGCTGTGGGATAAAGCAATAACATTTACTGAGGAGATGCTTAAAGTGGAATTAATGGACCTAATAAAGGAACACCGCCATAAATATATTTAATATGTTATCGACACAATGGCTCGTGATCGTGGTATTACGGTATTAAGACTTTCTCCTTATCACTGCGAATTCAATCCTATTGAACTAATTTAGGCGCAAGTGAAAGGGTGTGTAGCTTGAGAAAATATAACTTTTAAAATAGCCGACGTTCAAAGTTTATTAAAAACCGGTATAGAACGTATAAAACCTGAAGATTGGCAGAATGCTATTTCCCATGTAACTAAGGAAGAAAATAATATGTGGCGCTTGGACGGTATGATCGAAACGGTAGTTGAACCTTTGGTCATAACTTTAAGTTCCGACGATAAAGACGATTCCAGTGATAGTTCTGCAGAATCAGTGGATTACGAAACTTCATAGATTTAGAATTCAAGTAAGTGATACCAAGCTTAATTTACATATTTTTATAATAAACAAAATACAATTATAAACATAGATGAATTATTATAACAAAAATAGATAACCAACCTACTTTCATCTAGTAATATTCACAAATACCCATTTAATTTGCCAATATAGTATTTCTGCGATACTGGAAGAGTGCATTTTGATATGATAACGATACCCTTTGCAGTTTTAAGGCGCACCTTCTTCAATATTTTGTGGGCTGGCTTAAGGGATAAAGGGACCAAATATTTTTATATGGGCAGGCTTGTGGTATAAATGGGCCAAATATAAATGCATGGGCAGGTGTAAGGGATAAAAGGACTAAATGTTTTTATACGGGTAAGCTTAAGATTTTTAGATTTTCAACTTTTTTTCAAAACCCCCACTACCTTACAATATATTACTTAATCTATAATTGTTTCAAATTGAAAGGGTATATTTTATATCAAAAACTAAAAGTCCATATTTTTCTTAGTTCAGCCATACTACATACATCATATTATAACACATTACTTTACAGTACACTGAATATATATTTTATTATTTAATGGTAATGAAAATCTGAGAATTATTCAGTAGTTAGTACGAGTATATTGCCAAATCTCGAGTAGGTTATGGAAACATCAAAGCCCTTAGCAACCTGACAATAGGTTCTTAGTTATTATTTCATATGTCATTATTAAATTGATGTGTTGTGTAGCATTTCGATTTATAAGTCTACAAAAACCATTGGCGGCTCATGACCGCGAATTGGCTTGAGGGTGGGGATTATGGAAAATTTGTTATTAATATTGTATTTTTTTATTAACATAGAAAATATACTACACTTCACACTGAGCCTTGTCAATAGTCAATAAACAAAATGAAATATATTTCTTATAGTAAAACATTCTACAAAAATAATTATTCTATTATTATATTGTTTTTAATATTTGTTTTTACGAAAGTTCAGAGCATGACTCACATCCTGAAATTGAAATCTGCTGTATTGAAATAAAATTTTCCATAACTTTTTTATCGAACTAAATTTCTATTTATTGATGTAATAGCTAAGGCGTTTAGTCAATCATTTAGCATGGTGCTTCGTAAAAAATCCGTGAAAATTATAAAACAATTTTAAATCTAAATTTTAAGGCTGGTTCGCCGAGAAAATTGCGGCCCAATCTGCACTAAAACAGCCTACTACGTTTTCATGGTGGCGCGGGCCTCAATCTTACTGCGGTCATCTATAGTCCAGCCAAAGAGCTCATAAATTGTTGTTATGGGAAGGATTTGAAGGATAAATAATAAATATTACTCATAGCATGATAAGAAAAATAATAGTTTTAATTATTATTTTATTTTTTTATTGTAGCTCTGGTAGTTTTGAGAAGGGGCGCGCGGCGATGCGGCCTCAAAGAGTAGCCGCCGCCACTGATAAAAACAAATTACTAAAAAATATTAGCCCAATAGAAATTATTTGAAATTACGATGTCCTTGAATAAAAAAATAAAAAGTAAAATAAAAAAAATCGACCTGTCCGAGCTTTCCTTCCGAAAATTATTAATTCGTAAAATAATTAAAATTTATGTCTGTTTCTTTCAGGAAAACTTTTAGTATCTTAAAAAAATTTCGTATAAGTCGAACAAACTCCTCAAAATTAATGTGACACATCCGGGGACCCGTTGTATAAATAGCATATATACGTTTTATTAAATACGTGGGAACGTGTGCCTGTTATTTTTCTTCAGTCATTATTACATAATATATTATTACTGATAGCTCTCGTACGTTAGATAATCTGTCCTCCACCCCTAAACTCCGGTACTGGAAGGCTTGAACCTAAGTAAACTTGGACCATCATCTTCCAACATAAAATTAAAGTGTCCATTAAATATTTAATTTCGTATAACAGGCAATTAGCCTGCGTTGTGTAAATAAACATGCAGGCACCAAGGTATAAATTATCGAGAATTATTAATATTTCTTTTTTAGGTAACAAGGGTCTAGTCGTTGGAATATAAATTAAACGAGAGAAGCGGACCTGTCACAATGGAAGGCCAGGTATTTTGCCCTCTTCGCCTCGCGACGGGTTTTCGAACGTTCAGCTGGCGTGATGGATGATGCTGGTAGGTTGTGGACCAGCGAGGTGCAGTGGCTGTACGCTCGGGGGTCAGTTAAGTTTTATGTAAAGTGTAATTTTCCCTTTACCTAGTTAACTTTACGACGAATTTGTCTTTATTTTTGCCAAAAAAGGTTACCAGCTATAATAGAAGACAAATGTTATTTTTGATCCCAGAAATTTGTACAACAGTGCCTTGGTTGTGCAAACTGGACAAAACAGATATAGAGCCTTTCAAACTAATTTTGTTTGTGACTATCTATTTCGGTTTGTTTTCACGCTATTATAGACAATCATGTTGTTTGCCGATCTAATAATGTTGTAGGTACCAAATATTTACTACAGTCTGTTCGCTATACTTACGCGGGTTTCGGATTACCAAAATTATGCAAAATTAGTCATTGACAACCAGTTCCGATAAGCCTTTTCCCAAGAAATTAGGTAAAATTGCCCTAATGGTCGGATTTAAATTAAAATAACATTAGGGTAGGTAGGTACTAAATTTGTTACAAATATTGCAGTTGAATTGATTCTTTGCAAGTGTTGACATTGTATGTATATTGTGACCTTAAATACAATTCTTTTGGAATTAATAGATAGAAAATTTGACGACATTGGCAGAACAAGTCTATGGCAAGTGATACATAACTTGGGTTTCAAATTTCAAAAGGAGGATAACAGAAAGGCCCTTTGTGAAAGAAGTTCTGTCGTGCACAAGAGAATTAACTTTCTAAGAAAATATTCTAAATTTAAAGAAGAAGGGGCGAATTTTATATATTTAGACGAAACATGGATATTTTCTAGGGGTGCAACCAAGAGAATATGGCAAGATGATAACGTAAAGTCCATCAAACATACCGATGGAGAAGGGAAGCGACACATAATTTTACATGCATGAGGGAAATCGGGTTTTATAGAAGGTGCTGATTTAATATGTTCATCTAAATCAAAATCCAGTGACTATCACGATAATATGAACACAGAAATGTTTGTAAAATGGTTGCATGAAAAATGTCTCCCAGGTTTAAGTGAGCCCAGCGTAATTATTTTAGATAATGCACCTTACCATTCTGAAGCATTAAATAAAAGTCCAACGAATTCTTGGAATTCCGATTCCGGCCAAATCGGCTAAATTCTCGATTCGGTACATCCCTATTAAGAAAATCAGTAAATTTTCGTAAATACAATGACTGAAAACAAAGCAATCTATGGAAACTAATTGGGATTTTAAATTTCCTTATGACAACAACTGATACATTAGATCCTTCTCTCAAAAGTAGTATTTTTGTGAACTATTACAAAACGTAATACCTCAAAATATAGTTAAAACAATGTGATTCCAACTGTACGGTGCTACAAGCATATTATGATTGGACGAAACCGCTATATCGCCCGAGCTTACATCCTGTGATTTATTTTTGTAAAATTTCAACAAAAACTCCTGTGGAGCAGGCGGACAGAGTGGCTTCACACAGGTATTTACCATCTGGGTGGTAGAAGCTCACCAAATGGCCACTTTCAAACATGGGGTATCTCGACACACCTCTCAGCGATATTATTAACCTACAGGACTTTGACCTGAGAGGCTATCCCTAGCCATCTCCTACGACAAACTGCAAGACTTTGATAAACTGGGAAAATGGTTGTCTTTAAACATCCCCCAATGACAACTAGTATATTTTTGACGAATTGATAACCTGCAAGACTTTCATGAGCTCGGAAGATAGCTGCATCTAGACACCTCTTGGCGACAACCAGCAGGTTTTTAACAAGTTAAAATTATATATGCCCTTGGAGGATGCACAATAGGCCTAAGTACTGTAGAGAAACCTACCCTCCCCACCTTACAGATACAGATATATAATAGAAAATCTATTAAAATGCGGACAAGAAAATGTATAAAGCAAAATGGAGAACATTTAGAATACCCTTTCTAATACCAATTTGGTAGACAAAAGAATGCTTTTTTTAAAATTACGTTTATATTAAATAATAATATAGTTTATTACAGTTACGCTAATTTTTATATTTTTATTATTCTTGAAGTTTTTTATATATCTTAGTAAACAAATTAATATACCTTTCGACCATCTTTTATTTCCAAAGGTTGTTTTATTTTCGGTCATAACAATCATGAAAATGTGTTTTTTAATTATTGCCCCATTAAGCCCTTCAATCGATTGCTTTATGTAGAGCTTTCAATTGTTCCAAAAAATACAGAGTTCCATATAAAAAAAAGTTATGACAATTTGAAATATTAAATATCTATCGGTTTACCGAATCCTCTTTTAATCCTGAAAAATTTAGTCATGTGGTATATTCCCTATTTTTTTTTAACACTGCAGAGCTAAACCCTCTTTAAATCATAAGCATAAATATTAATAAATTTTAAAATAGTCAAATTTGTTTAAAAATAGTACCCTTCTTACAAAAATTAGGATATTACTATTAAAAAAGTAATAAATAAAAATATGTTGTGTCAAAATTATTTTCCAAAGCAAACTTTATTTTTTCTGCTGAAGTGTTTGATAACGAAACAATATACGTAAAAAATTCAAGTAATAAAAAAACTTAGCTTAAACTGAAAAAATATAAAAATTCTAAAACTGCCGGTACATTAATTTTTTAATTAATAATTTTCGTTAAGAGGGTGGTTGAAGAACACTGGATTCAATAAATTTGATCTACTTAGGTTTAAATTAGTTTCTTAATACTATAAATAATTTTACCAAATTTCAAGAAAATCAGCTAAAGGGTACTTATGATATTACGAGAAACCAATCTTTTTAAAAAAAATTTATCTTGAAAGCGAAACATTAGTGGACTCATGTTTATATGAACTTTTCATCTTAGCATCACTCAAAGAATCGTTGTGTAAAGTTAAGGCATATACTTAATTAACACCCTGTATAAAGACACACACACAGAAACACAGGCACACAGACACACAAAGACATCATCGCGAAAATAATCAAAACGGATTAAGGGGACCCTAAAACGTAAAAATCCGTCGAAAACTAGAAAAAAATACGTGTGACACTCAAGGACTGCCGCGGTAAAGCTATTGCATAGCATTTTTTTATCAACTTATGCAATTATAATTATTTATTTATTTTGTTTTTGCAGTATTTTTTTTTTCTTTGATATTAATTCAAGTTACACTTTTTGAGTATGGTGACCGATAAGAAAACAAATTTTTTTTCTTTTATTGAATAAATGAGAAGTTAATATTGTTTAAAATATTTTTATTATCTTACAATACATGTAGGGAGTGGGGGTGTTAGGTTTATTTTCGTTACGGAATTTCTTGATTCGGTCGCCGCGCTCAAAACCCGCGATAAAAGCTATGAAATAGCTTAAAAAATCATGATTCCTATAATTACTTCCTTATCTAAAATTGTACTTTGGCATAAATTAAAATAAATTTCAAAGCAAGAACAAAGTTTCTACCATTGCCTTGTTATATTGGTACTTTGAAAATGATTAAAAAAAAAAAAGGAAATTACGGAATTATATACAACCAATCCACAATCTTGTCAGAAAAACAATATACAGGCGTATTTTTATTTCATGTTGTTTTCACCGTATTCTATGCTGTATATAGAGGTAGATATAATAAATTTTAATTGAACTTTATCTGTGTATATCCTGAAGACGATAATAAAAATCCTTCAGTGGTCAGTAAAAAGCAATACATCTTCCATTTCAAATTGCACATATTTATGTCACGTTTATATGAAACAAGTTGTATAACCGTAAAACACAACAATACAAAAATAAAACGACCAAAGCAATTTCCATTGCTCGGAGCAAATGAGTACCAATCGACACATTCGGCATCGTAACATGTACTTTTAATTTTTTGGCATCCGAAAGGAAACAAGCTCATTTTACGAGCTGCATTCGTATATTTATTTGTTCCAATGATTTACACTTTCTCGTTAAAGAATCTTACTGATGTACAGCGGCGCACGCATGAATCACGCAAATGCTTTGGGGAAAAGACAAGCTTAAACTTCCAATGAAAAGAGTGACTGACAATGTCCTTATTTTAAATATTTAGTGCAAATGGCGTTTTTTTTGGGGTCAGCAATAGGTTTTTTTTTTAAATAAAGTATCTGGTGAGTTGTAATTAAAAATCATCAAAGCGACATCAAAATAAAAACTATAACAAATATAGTAATCTTACATATAATGGAGACATTGTACCATACCAGTAAACTGCTGATACATTTTGCAAAATTCTTCTCATCTGTCTATTGTCATGAAAAAGTGCTGTAAAATCTAGATTTTAAGATCGGTAATTCCTCTAACAATATATTTCAAATAAATTGCATTAACGAAACTGATTAAAACGAAGCTGTTAAAAAACACAAACTCAAAAAGCTTCAGGTATTGACGGCATTCCACCGTAGGCATTAAAGGAACGATGAGTGGTTAACTACGCCATTATTACTCATTTTTAATTTAGTAATTCAGACCACTATTTTCCAGAATTTTGGAAAACCTCTATCACAACACCAATACTTATATCAGGGAATAAAATAGAAGTGGAAAATTATAGAGGAATCTCAATTATGTGCGCCCCATCCAAGTTATTGGAGTAAATTATCTATATCAATTCACTAACAAGCACATACAGTCTGTTCGCTATACTTACGCGGGTTTCGGATTAACAAAATTATGCAAATTAGTCATTGACAACCAGTTCCAATAAGCCTCTTCCCAAGAAATTAGGTAAAATTGCCCTAATGGTCAGATTTAAATTAAAATAGCATTAGGGTAGGTACTAAATTTGTTACAAATATTGCAGTTGAATTGATTCTTTGCAAGTGTTGACATTGTATGTATATTGTAAATTTAGTGGAAATTTTAAAAATGCCTAGACGTGTGTTAGATGTAGATAGTCTAATTTGTAGTGTATATAAGTATTTTACGGATGAAAAAGAAAATGGCAGTCCTTTAAAATCGGTAATGTCTGTATAACAACGCGTATGCGATGCTCTAGGAATTAGTGAAACCAAATTTAGAGGAGTATTACAAAATCACAATAGTGAACTGCCGAAAGAAGATCACCGCAAAACTCGCCCATCACTGAAAATTAAAGTTATTCCAGATGGAAAGAAATTTGAAATTGGTGATACCATTTATCGAATGAGGACCAACAAGGAACATGTGACCTTAAATACAATTCTCTCGGAATTAATAGATAGAAAATTTGACGACATTGGCAGAACAAGTCTATGGCAAGTGATACATAACTTGGGTTTCAAATTTCAAAAGGAGGATAACAGAAAGGCCCTTTGTGAAAGAAGTTCTGTCGTGCACAACATAATTAACTTTCTAAGAAAATATTCTAAATTTAAAGAAGAAGGGGCGAATTTTATATATTTAGACGAAACATTGATATTTTCTAGGGGTGCAACCAAGAGAATATGGCAAGATGGTAACGTAAAGTCCATTAAACATACCGATGGAGACGGGAAGCGACACATAATTTTACATGCAGGAGAGAAATCGGGTTTTATAGAAGGTGCTGATTTAATATTTTCATCTGAATCAAAATCCAGTGACTATCACGATAATATGAACACAGAAATGTTTGTAAAATGGTTGCATGAAAAACTTCTCCCAGGTTTAAGTGAACCCAGCCTAATTATTTTAAACAATGCATCTTACCATTCTGAAGTATTAAACAAAAGTCCAACGAATTCTTGGACTGTTGATAAAATTAAAGAATGGTTGATAAAGGAACATATACCATTTCCTCAATATATATTAAAATCAGCATTATTACGCTTAGCAAATATACACGCAAAACCAAAAACCTTTGTTGTGGATCAGATTATTGAAAGTTACGGTCATCAAGTTTTACGTCTGCCACCGTATCCTTGCCAGTTTAATCCCATCGAATATATATGGGGAATAGCAAAACAATATTATGACAACCATATTGGGCCTAATGATTATAGTAACGACGCAGTTCGGGAAACTTGGCGAAAAGCACTTTCAATTGCAACTCCAGAAGTGTGGCGGAACTGTATATCCAAGTGCGAGAATTCTATTGAAAATTGGTGTACTCGTGAAAATAAAATAAACGAAATAAGTCCAATCATAATAACAATTAATGTTGATGACAGTGATGATGATGACGATTATGATATTTTGGATGATAATGATTGATTTTCATTTTTGTTGGCAAGTTCAATTTTTTTATTTTTCATTTGAAATTCTCTACATGAAACAAATTTTTATGTTAGAAAATATTTTATTTGAGCTAAATAACCATCTTATTATACATAGACCATATTTTCTGTGTGAAGTGTAATATAAAATTACTATTAGGTTTATAATAGCCACATTAGACTCCATTAATGAAGAAGTTTAATTCTGCTCTCAATTATACAAAAGATTCTCCATTATTATTTAATTAAAAAGTTGTACATTATTTTTCATTTCATTTAACCAGTTGATATTTCCCCAAAGAACAGGTCAAACTTTTGGGTACTTACCTGGAAATACTCATAAAAATTTTAATTCGAAACCCGCGTAAGTATAGCGAACAGACTGTAGTCCCTCAACAACATGGGTTCATGGCCCAAAAGTATACCAATATTAATCTATTTATTTACAGTAATAATACTTTTGATACTTTACAAAAAAAATCTCAACTAGCCGGAGTATTTACAGACTTTCGCAAAGCCCTTGATCAGGTAAACCATGACATTCTTTTGAGTAAACTTAGTGAACACGATATTTTCTGGAACTGATTAAAAATCATCTAAAAAAAAAACAGATGTTTTATTGTTAAACGCAACGGAAATACTTCTGGAAAATTTGGAGTACTACTATTGTTCATAAACGACCTGCCTTCAGTGTTAAAATATTCAGAATGTATACTTTTTGCAGATGATCTAAAAATACATATAAAAGTACATGCAAAAAGATATTAATAATATTGTTAGATTATATTTAAAATATTTGAATTTGGCGCTCTTATATTCATTCGGTCGCTCACGCATGTGCGCCAATTAAGCGGGACGCATTCAAGGAACGACGTCGCCATGGCAGTCACTGCCTGACATTGATCGACAATCGATCTAACAAAGAATCTAACAATATAGTTGAATAGAGTCATGATAATAAATTGTTTTTAATATAAAAATGTTGTATTTTAAGAAGAACCCTTCTAAAACAATTAAAAAATTTTGAATATCGTATGGATGAAGAGGTTTAGAGAGGAGAACTGAAGTCAAAGATTTAGGTGTTACGTACAACAACAATTTTTCACTCACAAATCACATATTAAGTATGGTTAGATCTACTAATCGTATATTGGGATATGTAATTTAATGCAATCAATACTATTAAATGCTCTATTTTAGCTTGGTGAGGCCTAAACTTGAATTTGCTTCAATAATTCGGTTAGAAGAATACACCACAACCTTATCAGAAATTGAAAAAATTTAGAACAAGTTTCTTCGTTACTTATTTTTTTTTGAAATACCATAAGTGGCCTGATTATAATCTAATCCGAATAACCCAATTAAGAGAGAAATTTAAATTTTGGCTTTAGAATAAAGGCGCTGTCTGACAGCCATACT
The DNA here is from genome assembly GCA_927349885.1 of Psylliodes chrysocephalus. Classification (NCBI taxonomy): domain Eukaryota; kingdom Metazoa; phylum Arthropoda; class Insecta; order Coleoptera; family Chrysomelidae; genus Psylliodes; species Psylliodes chrysocephalus. The sequence continues at coordinate 73,548,804 of OV651814.1, read as the reverse complement.
ATTCCTGTATCAAATAATTAATTATAAAATAAATAGTTCAGAAATATTACAATTATTACCATTCCATGTACCTTCTCGCCGTATTACAATATTATTTAATGTCGACATATCAATAGCAACCATGTTGAGACTCGCTATTAATTTTAATGAGTTGTCAAACCTTGAGTGGACTTTACCACAATCAATGTTTTACAGAATGATCCTCAATCATGTTCTGAACGTCTCCATGTAATAACAACAACAATAATAAATATAAAAAATTATAGAATAAAATATTCTTAGAATAATGTTAAACTACTGCTCCACTGCTCCTACAATCCTGATGTTAACAATTTTAAGCAATTATTTTTCCATTGATTAATTGTAACCCTCTGGACTTATTCTTGTGGGGACATCTTAAGTCCAAGAGTTTTGTGACTCAGTCTGAAAAATTGGACGAACTACGCCAACGAATTGTAAATGAGTGTCGTCAAATAACTCCAATTATGCTGGACCATGTTAGAGACGGTTTTCAGTCAAGATTGTATTGTTGTATGGAAGTCAGTGGAGGAGAATTTGAACATTTGATTTAAAAACGCAGTTTTGATTTTTTTGATTGTAAGCATGATAAAACAATTAATTTTTTTTAAGAACGTGATTTTTTCATATATCGTTGTAAAGAGGCTTCCAAGAATCACTCAATCCTTCTTCCCTATTCCATTTTGAGGGGTTGAAGCGCCCCCTCATAAGGGGTTGCTCGTTCAAGCCTCAAATAAACGTCAAAAGATGTCCCCCAAAGAAAATCATCCGGCGAGTTTCGGGAAATTTTTCCAATTACTATGGAATAAGAAATATACGGAGTGGCTCGTCTGAGATGGAACAACCCTGTATGTACTATTTGTGTACTATTTGTTTGCTATTTGTGTAGATCTTTTTTTAGCTCATCGACCTAATTTTAATTAATTTGTTTTTGTATTATTTATGTACAATTTGTGTACTATTGGCGTACTGTATGTACTGTTTATGTTCTATTTCTGTACCATTTAAATACTATTTCTGTTTTATTTGGGACACAATATGTACTGGTGTACAATATTTTCTCAGAGGTTTACCCCTTGGTGTATAGCTTGTTCGTATATTGATAAACGTTTTAAATTGATCTCTTACGTTCTTAAAAAATGTCCAAGGTTTAGTTAAACTGTTTTTTCAATAGTTTTCAACATTTTTTTTATTTCAATTTAAATACCAACTTTTTGACTGTTATCAAAGATGTATTAAATGTTTTATATTATATCAACTACTTTAGGACCTAAAGGAGGAGGTTCTCAATTTAGAATATAATGCTTACACGAATGGAAATAATTAGGCTGATAAGGATGCAGCATTATCTTTAAAAAAATGAAATAAGTATTCTTATCTAAAATTTTAATGTGTTAGAGTCTCCCTTACTAACACTTCCATGTCTGGTTTTAACAGCGGTGAGCGGAGGCAGAATGTGAGACAGTTCGTAATTAACAACAAGCGAGTTCTGCAGAAAAAAATAAAGTGTTTAAGCACTGCTATAAAATCTCGTTGATGCTTTCGATGCAAAAGTTTATTATCTCTGAAATGGATTTCTCATCGCCAGCGGCGTTTCAGAACGAGAAACGATTGATAACGCTGAGACTATTGAATGGTAAATGGGAGTGTAAATTGGATTCAAGTTCTCCCAACGCATCCGTTTTAAATCTGAATGTGTAATGAATTGGGACACTTCTTATTTTCAATTTGTAGGTATGGACTGTTTAATGAAATAATCTACTGGAAGCATTTAAGGGGTTGAGAAGAGTCCAGCCTAATTAAATTGTTAATGGAAGCCACAAAGGTATTAATAGGTACACAAAAAGTGGAAATTGATATATTTAATATTCACAAATATTCAATTTAGCATTTGGATATACCAGAGGAAATATTAATCCATGCATGCTGAATTTTCGGAGGGGACCATTATTAGACCTTCTACCTATTATAGTACTTGTTTTTTTTTATTTTAGAACTCTGAAGAAAAAATATTTCGTAAATTTTAAAACGCTTGAAAATGAAAGATAATTTCAAATTTCTTTAGAATTTATTTTAATGCTTTTCATATCATCACTTTATTTAATTTTTGTTATCTCAGAATACAAATTTAAGCAAACCTTTATTAGCAGAACTTAAAAACATTTATATGGTAGTGTGTTAATAATAACGATTGTTGTGCAACCAGTCCAATCCTGTTCTTTATTAACCTTCATCGCTGCCTTTACCGCTGATGCTAGCGATCGAGAATTGACTGGATTTTTTTTTGTACGCAGGCTGACGCGCGTAGGAAGGATTTCACGAACGCTTTGAGATTCTTCTAGGTAGGATTGGATATTTCTGGGCTGTTACATTTTTATAATTAAACTCCATTATATAAAGAAAAAAAGTTTACAAATAAATTGTTGCAAATATAACCTCAAACTTTAAAGATAAATAACCTCATTTAAGCGAAATTGTCAAAATTTGTTTTTGGCTACTGTCTTTGTCTATATATGACGCCTCTGTATTTTACTCCTCAAATGAAATACACAGGAGAAAAATACATTAGACTAATATGCATACACTATACATAGTCTAATTCAGCCGCCGCTGCTCTGGTAAGTGTGACTTCCAAAATAACTAATTCTATTAAGTAGTTAAAATAAATACGATAATAAACTACATTCAGGGTGACCCATTAGTGCGTAATTGTTCAATATTTCAATTTATGTTAAATAAAAATATATAAATTTAAAAAATACGTATTTTAAAAATATTTTTGGATATACAGGGTTTTGCGTCAACGGCCTGTATTTTACTTCAGTGTTAGAATGGTTTGGTAATACTGTATTTAACCATACAGTTTTTTTTTAAATATAACAGGGTTGCCAAGCAAATAATTTCTTTATGAAACTAGAGAATGATGTAGACTCCAAATTAAATTATCATAAGTTAGGTAGGTTTAAAATGATTTAAAATTTGTTTAGATTACAGGCTTACAAGATAGTAAGCTAACGAATAGTGGTGATAGAACTGGAATATTTTATATAGTGTTTTGAAACATGTCTTAAATATGGCTAATTTTAAGGTCAATTTACTCTTTTTTTTTTCAAATGCAACACCTTGTATATTATTTTACCATAAAATTCCTCTTAAATTTACCTATCCGACCATGTTAACCAAATACACATATACAAGGTGTCCCATCAGTGCGTAATTTATCGATAGTTGTTTTATTATTGTATGACCATATTAAATAATTATTCTTAAATATACAGGTTAGTCCATAAACGAGGGGTTGAGGCAAACGTATACATTTTTGAAACAAAACACCCTGCAGGTAGTTATACATATTTGATTGTTTTTACATCGTCAAACAAATTATTCATTCACTTGCTATGTTGTGTATACGATGTATTAAACTACGAAGTTATGATTTTCTCAATTTTTTAAAAGGAATACCCTGTATGTTATACCACCAATTAATTAATACCGGGTATTCCATTAAAGAAATTGAGAAAATCGTAACCTCGTGTTTTGACACACCCTATATACAATATAGCAAATGAATGAAGTCAATTAAAATTGTTTGACGATGTGAACACAAATATGTATAACTACCTGCATAGTGTTTTGCTTTAAGAAAGTGTAGATTTGATCAGCACCTCGTTTATGGACCACCCTGTATATTTAAGAATAATTGTTAAATATGGTCATACAACTTTTTAACTATTTTTTTTTTCGTATTTCCAATGATAAAACAATTATCGATCAAATTACGCACTGATGGGATACCTTGTATAAGTGTTATTGGATATGTAAATTTATGAGGAATTTTATGCTTAAATAATATACAGGGTGCTGAATTTGAAAAAATTGACCTTAACATTAGCCATATTTAAGACATGTTTCAAACCACAAAATATTCCAGTTCTATCACTACTATTCGTTAGCCTACTATCTTGTAAGTCTGTATTTTAAACAATGTTTAAATCATTGTAAACCTACCTAAATTATGATCATATTTATTATGGGGTTTGCATCATTCTCTAGTTTCACAAAAAATTTAATTGTTTGGCAAAATTCTAGGGTTGAATACAGTATTACCAAACCATTCTAAAACTGAAATAAAATAGAAAGTATTCAATTTTAAAAATATACATCTTTATTTGCCAGGCAAAAACGCAACACCCTATATATCCAAAAACATTTTTAAAACATCTTTTTTTTTAAATCCATATAACTTTGAACGTTGTTTGCGTGTCTATAACACAAATTGAAATATTGAACAATTACACACTAATGGGACACCCTGTTTATACATATAATCAATAATCGCTTGGTGTCATATCTAGATGGCAATAAATTCATAAAAAGGTAATAAAATTGATATTTAGAGTTGTTATCAGAAGCACATTATTTATATCATTAAAATTTTTATATATAATTCAAGAATATACGTATCTATATTAGTAATAAATTGGAATACATTGGTGTTTCCTCCAAATTTATCTAAAGCGTGACTCCGTTTTTTGTAAAAAAATTACTCATGACCCTCTATTTCCCCCTTCTCATTATCCAAACCAAAATAGCGTGTTTAATTCACAAGTAACTGATGGTTTCTTAAATTTAATTTTACTTTACTCTTTAAGTTTAAATTAAATACGTTAAAAAAGTTAAACAATTATTTTAATAATTGCGATCTGTCTCACTAGTAAATAATAGTACTTCTACCAGACTATCATTTGCAATAAAAATAAATTAAAAAAAGTCGATTACACATCGCGGTGTAGACATCTTTGTGTCTACATCGCAATACTTTTCCATGATATTCGCGAAAGCGCTACTCCTTACTTCGCTACTGGATGTCACTCTGGAACGTTCTCGTAGTATCTAAAGATCTGGCACTCTAGTACACTTGAAACAAAATCTAGTACTTTTTTCTGCCTATGTTTCTATTTGACGTGTAAAATATATTGATGCCATTGTTGGGGTCTTCCTTGTTTTTGTTCGTTCTCGATAAAGGATTTTTTTGCTCTTCATTTAACCAAACCAACACAATTCGTAGTACAACTTATAGAATCTGGTACATTTTTATGGAATCTGGTACATTTTTTAGACAAATCTAGTACATAACAAATATTCTGGAACACTGAACGAGACCTCAGTACCCAACAGCACAAACCAACAGCTCATTGTGGTGAATGCGGTATTGAGTAAATATTTTGCAACATATTCCCATTTACGTCTACGATAAATTACAAATTAAGGTTACATTTTTAAAAAGAAGTGCAGAACCATCTACGTCTGGAAGTGGCAGTAATAAAAAGAAAAACAGACAATATATTGATGAATATCGTAAATATGGTTTCACCATGGGTTTACAATGTGTTATTTGGGGAGAAATATTGTCAAAAAAAATCATAAAAGTTATTTCGACATTTACATAGGAAATATCCAGATGAAAAGACAAACCCGTAGAATTTTTTGAAAGAAAACTGAACGTCCTTCACAAACAGCAAGATACTTTTTCATTGGCACCACTGACAATGAAAAAGCATTATTAGCAAGTTATAAAGTTGCTTATCGCGTTGCCAAAACTAGTAAACCGCACACAATTGCTGAAAATATGATTTTGCCAGCAGCTGTTGAAATGGTACATAATAATGTTTGGTGAAAAAGAGGCAGCTAAGGTAAAATCCATCATACCTTTTGGCAATCATTTTGTTTGGAATGCCTAATTAGAAACTACGAAATTTTGACAACAAATGACACTAGTGACCAGCAATGGACAAGCATGTTATAAACTTTTTTTTTTCATAATGATCAAACTAGAAATTCGAATCTCAGCACTTTCAAAACATGTAACATCCAAGTTTTTTGAAAACTTTTAAATGAGCTAACCACCTTCCTAATCATGAGTCTAATCAAATTTAAAAAAATTGTGTAACGGTTACTATTGGAAATAGCTATTTGTGTGGTAATAGCGAAAAGTGAGACTTTGTCGCTGGAGACAGAAAGTTGCCCGCGCGACGCGTAGCGATGCGCAGATATCTGTCGAAAGCAGCAACGCTTTTCGCTCAAAATACACAGAAGATTTTTTCTACGATCACATTATTTTAAGTAAAAGATTAAACACTGAAAATTTGTCGTAAGCAGTGTACAATGTGTTGCCTATATCTAAGTTAATAATGAAAAACGGAGTTGATATTCAAAGTCAATGTTAGCTTGGATAATAAAACAAAAAAACATCAAACTACATACAAATATCTTGAAAATAATTTATTAAACAGAAATATTATTATATCACATCTAATTTAAATTAGGCGAGCAAGAAAGCTGTCAAGTTTTCCGCTCGGCTCACTTAATGTCAGTTCGCGAAAAACGTCAACTTTACGGTTGTATTTCGAAGCGCAAAAGCCTACTTTGGATAATGATCGTAGAAAAAGGAATATTACAGTGCGCGTAAATACTTTTCCTGAAAATACTTTTTATACGTTTCTGTCATTTTCTCTGACACTTATTTTGTATTTCTTAATATTTTCCGTTGTTTTATATTATTGAATGTGCTTATTGTTTATATTATGTAGTAGGTTATGGACATATTTTGATTTTGTTTAAATCCGGACACCCACCACTCACAGCGCATGCTTGAGAATTGAATTCTCTCGTTATTTCTGTTTTCTCAACCTAAAAAATGTAGGAATATTTTTTGAGAAAAAAATTTTCTACAGCAACATTCGAATGTTAATGTTGAACCTTGTATAAGAAAAATAGAAATTATCACAGTACTTTTTTGTGTTTTATATGAAACATTTTTATAGTGTCTTTGTATTGGATACCTAAATAAGTAAAACTGTAAGGTATTACCTATATATGACTCCTTATAGACGTAGACTTTCGCCATTTTTATTTTTGGTTTGTACGTATTAACGTTTTAAATAATGATTTTTGCCGTCGCAGTTGAATTTTTTTTTAAATTTTGTGCCAAAAATCATCCAAATATTCAAAAAATAATTATTGGAATAAATTAAACATTTATTTGGTAAAGTTGTAGGAGTCTAATGTACATACCTCTCATGTACACATTTGTCTTCAATTTTCAAGTAAATTGAAAATTAAAGTTAAAAAAGATTTTGTTAATTTAAACAATTTATTTCTTTCCAACAAAATATTGAATTTATTTTTTTGGTTACCTACTACAAAACAATATACATAAATTTGTAGTTCGAATTAACCAAATTATTTGTTTAAATGAAACAAATATTACTTTACAACATTAAAATATGTTTGGATTAACTAACCAACATTTTAAATGAATACATACTTTCTTGACCATATTTAATTATTTGATTTTAGAAAACCATTTTCAGGAGATAGTGTTGTTTCTTAAACGACTCTGAGAAAGAGTAACAAAGCCTACACTACACAGAATATAGTGCTAATGATCTGAGTTGTCAAATGACATCATTAAAAAATCCCAACAATTCTAACTTTACACGTGTTGGGATGAGCCCCCACGTTTTTTCTCAATTTTCAACCACCTGTTAGGATTGGTTTTGCTTCGTTTCAAGCCTCAAGTTATGGTTGAGAACCAGGGACCGTATTGTGGCAGCCCTTTTAATCTAATAAATAAAATTTTAAATAATTAATTTTCATGCACCTTCTATATTTACTGACAAGTAAGTTTTAATGTTTTTTTTTTTTATTTTTTATTCAATGTTTAGGAATATCTCGATTTGACTATTGTTATAGCTCCGTTTTTTTATCTTTGTAGAGTCTCTGATGATGGCCTAACGGCTGAAAGCGCTAAGACTAATTTTACTGAGTTTTATTAATATTAATAAAACTACCTACACACTTTAAATACGTTCCATTCATTTCTTATTACCCAGTGTGTACACACCACTCAACCTCTTCAATTCTAACTTTATTTGACTCTACTACGAAAAATGTCAGCTTCGTTTTCTGGTCAAATAATAAGTTGCTGTTTTAGATTTTGTACAGAGTAGTTTCTCTTTCGCTTGCTATTTATAGACCTATAAGAAACTCTATATGTAGCAGGATGCATTTTGCTTACAGATTGTCTAAAAATCGAACCGTTAGTGTCTGAACGCGACTATATATTTATTGCGTAATTCAATGTACTCAAGTAACCACAAAATGTACATTGATTATACAAGTACGTTTAAAAAAGTACTCTATGATTGGTTACTGTAAACTGAAAACTATTTTTGGGCACTTGTACGCCAGTGCCGCATAGTTCTGCTATTAATCGTAACCCACTGCTCTGTAATATTAACTCGTAGCCCCTCTATTAATCATCATTGTAATTAATTGCTTCTATATATTGGGATAAAAAATCTAATTTGAAAAGTTATTTCCGGTACGAATTACCAGTTTTTTGTTATAAATTCATTATCAAACCATCTGCGAACAAAAAAATTTAAATAGACGGATAGATATTTACATTAAATCATTCCTTTATAGTTTCCTTAACAAAAAGCCATAATTAATCAGGCAAGTTGCAGCCAGGCCACTCTCTTGTTTGTAATGTATAATTGGGGACTGATTAACACCTTTTGGCCCACAAACACCTGCAATGGCTTATCATTCCAGTATCGAACAGCTTTTATTGCCCATTTAAAATTTATTAGGCAGTTTGTTTGATAGATTATTTTCAGATAAAGTGATAAGGAAAATTTAAGGTTTTACCCTATTTTAAATACATCTTTTGTTTTCAATTTGGAATGTTATTCGTTAAACAAAATACCTGTGAGTATACAGGGTTCGGAAAAAGTAATGCAACTTCGCCATATGTTTCTAAGTATTGGTTTTAGAAGAAAATATTTTGTTCAGGCGCAATAATATTACGATAGTTGAGTTTTTTGAATACCTTCTGCTGTTTTCTGATAGGTTACGAAACAATATTTTCAAGAAAAATTCATTTGAAGAACAAGAATCTACTTATTCGACCATTCACTGTTAACCTGACGTATAAAAATATATCATCAGTTCTACGCAAACCCTTTTTAAAATGAATAATATTTCCATTAACTGTTTTATGAGGTGATGCACAAAAATCCAATAAATTCAAATGTGGAGAGCGTGCGGGCCACTTCACTGACTCCCCCCTTTTTCTTAACATATTTTTTAAAACCGTTGTTGAATAGTTATTTAACAATTTATAGAGATAAAATAAGTTTAAAGTTGAAGGTGGTAGCCATGTGTGAGTCATATGTTCAAAAAAAGGAGGTAAATAAATCTTATCTTATCTATTCCCTATTTTTACTCTGTCTCCATTTCCATTTTCATTTTTCAGCACATTACTTCAAAAAACAACTAACCAAATCAATAGTTTTCTCTTTTTTTCGTTTTCTCTTTCTTTCTTTCTTTCCTTTAATACCACTTTCCTTCCTTTTTCCGTTGATATGTTACCAACTTCTTAATTTGAACATTAAGTACATCTAAAAATTATTTTCCGACGCTAATGCTAGACTCTACGTGTAACAATAATAATTAATTTATTTCATTTTGTTTATTATTACATACAAATTTAAATAATTCATTTTAAAACCTATATTATTAATTAAGAAACATCTATTAGCCGATGTTAAAATATTTAAATCTGACAACCTCTAAACTGTTTTTCTTAAATATTAGAATTGTTAATTCGTCTATTTATATCTAGAGGGCGTTAATTAGTATCTTTAATCTAAAATAAAAAATTATACCTTCAGAATTATAAACACTTCATGTTGTCTAAGAGCCCATTTTAGTTCTTGTAGGGTTTAAAAAAGTTTTAAATTTGTTTTGTCTTAATGTCTGTCCGTTCGTGAAATATTTTAATAATTTTAATTAATAGTTTTAGACCTACTTGTGTTTTGACATCAACTTTTTGTTGCAACTACTGTTTCTATGCATTTCTTAAAAAATACTCGCATACTTGTTTTTTACACCGACCCTGTGATAATCTCTAAGCTTAGTCTTAAATAGATGAGTAATACGGGTGAGTTCTTGATATTTGACAACTTTCATAATTTTTTAAACCCACTTTATTAGTTATGAGCTCATTCGTTTTTACCTTTTACCTATCTATTTTAGACCATACCTGATGATGAGGATCTGATCTCCTCGAAACCGGTCGTATTAAATTACTCTTGTGAGATCTTAAGGACCACCCTTGTTCTATTTACCTCTTTTTTGATAAAATAAGTTGTTTACCGATGAGTTACATACAACATTTTGTTATATTTTGTGTTATATATTACAATTACCTTACAATTACTTGATATACTTTATTTCTGTAACTGTTTATTTTTTCTATATTTCTGCTTGAAATTTTATGAAATCATAAACTTGATTGATTCCACATGAAAAAATACAGAACTCACCCCAATAAGTCACATATGCGCCACCTATGTGCCACCTACCTCAACAAAATAGAAATAACCCCTATTATTTGTCGTACATCATTGGAAAGGTATTAAAAAAGGATTTTCAACAATATAAATTATACCCCATGCAGGGTAGTTCAATAGTACATAATAATTAAAACCTCTTTAAAAAAAGATGTCACGTTTGGCATTTGAGTTAAATATTTTTAAACATTCTAGTCCAGGAGTATATATTTAACAGTAGTGCATAAGTGCTGTAGAGCTGCAGAAAAGCAGAACTACCAAAAAATGCAAGTATCTCAGCTACATTTCACAGAAATTTTACACATTCTAAAATATACGTAAAATAGAGTTTATGGATAATCTCATTAATTTTAATTTGATTTTAGTAAATAGTGTGTGTGTACTGCACCGTTTGGGCCGCTGCCCACTCATCGTCTCCTTTAGTTGTTCTCGTAGTCTTGATAGGCATATGCCTGTCAAAAAGATTAATTAACAAGTTTGTGAACAGCGAAACTTTCTTGTCAACACTATTTTTATGAAAAATACAATGCAAATTTCAAGGATGTTTATCTGGACACTCTACAGCACCTTTTTTGCTAATAAATACATTGAATAACAATTTTTAAAGGTAATATTAACTTACCAAGCGTTTGCAGCCATTCCGAAATAGTACAAGAGTAGGAACACGAAAGCACAATTAATGTTGGATAGACCATCTTCAGGAGCTTTTGGACACGAAGTCGACATCCTGCCAGCGAACATTCTTAACGCCCAACCAGCGCTCATCATGACGTAACATAAGGCCAAACTGAGTAGAGGGCGAGCTTTTACACGACCGCCTCCGATGGTTAAGGTTAATGATGCTCCAAGGCTGATTATAAGGCAGATGAAGGCCCAAACAGTAGCCCAAACCTGGAATAAAGAATCATATAGTAAAACTTCGGTGTATAAAAGTATTAAAGTTTTATATAAAATATAACATTAACTTTGATTTCAATTTTGTTTTCATATCGAACATATGTATTTTTTATAAGGAATGGAAAAAAAATTAGAAACTCCTAATTTCCTAGAAATCGAGTTCTCAGAAGTATACAAAATTCGGGATGTGTTGGTTTAAAAACATGCTAATTTATTTATTTGTATTGTTGCCAGATTGACCGATTTTCCAATAATATTGGTCAAGTTGGTTTTCAAAATAGTACAACACCCTGTATATTGTTTAATTTTTATTCTACTGTTCAATCTCAGTTCAACGATATATAATATTCGAGATTTTCTTATTTTATGTTGTTTTTAAAAAACTAAAGTTACCAATATTGTTTGAAAAATGGCCAATCTGACAAAAGAAGTGGAATCGGTATAATCTTAAATCCCAAATGAACTATAACAGTCAAATGTTTTATTAGTCCATTTTAACCTTTACTACTTATAACGTACCTACCTTAGCAAAATTTTCATATACCTACTTTTATTTTTCTATTAATCCCATCTCTGTGTACATGAAGAATGAAACTGAAAAATAATTAGGAGGCTTTTTCTTATTTTAACTGTTATGGGCAATATTATACCGTCCTGTATCCTTTATTTACGACAGCAACATACTTAATTATTGTACATCTCCTGTTATCTCTAATATCTATTAATTCTTATATATTTCTGAGTCCAGTAATTACTGACTCGAGTTAAATTTATACCTGCTATAAGGTCTACAAAAGCAATTCTGAAAAAGTTTATGGAGACCTGTATAGTATAATGTTCCATAAACTTTCATTTAATCTGAATCTGAATATGAAGTCAAAGTTTATTAAACACTATACTAGTATGTCATTTCCATAAAAAATATTTTTTCTTCTCTTAAAATTGCCATACTTGTTAGAATTTTTCTCATGATTATATATTTTGTTTCGTTATATGCAAGAGTACGTTTTTATTACTCATTAATATTTGAAACTAAAAACTTATTTTACAAAGTTTGTAATGAATAAAGAGCCATTTTTTTGTACTATGGAGTCATACAATCAATATGAAAAGTTAAGAAACCAACCTCAAAAATTTTATTTTGAAAGAAGCTACTCAAAATATAATATATGCACTCTTTCCTTGGAACATCTGGCTATTGATTATGTGATATAGAAAGGAACGATCAACATAATGAGTTTTTATCATAGAAATAATATAGAAGACCAATATAAACATAACATTTAAGCAGAAATTGAAACCTACTGTGCATAAAAACGCGTCTCTGCGCCTGACATCGCAAAATAGTGTGTCTAGAAGCTTGCGCAATAAGCATGACTTGTCCCTGTAGTGTTGCCAAATATATTAAACATACCTAACAGAAAAGAATTTTAAATTAATTAATTTTTAAATTATATGATTTAAACAGTTTATATCTACGAAATATCGCCACAAAATAACTTATAAACATTTAAATAATCAACTAATAATATTTATGTGTAATTACATTCCCAAAAATATATACAAATACCGTATTAATGTTATTAATACCGTATTTTTAATGTTCAATAAGCGATTCACCTACAAATTCAATATTGACCTGGCAATAGCACTAAAATCCGGTGTTTCAAGGCTATATGACGCTGCCCTTACAGGACCGTTTGTAGTTTATTATTTATGCCGCGTTTGAGAATCCACATCGGATGCATCTGACATTTAGTAAGTAGTAAATCTTTGATCACGTGATTCAGTATACGTAAATGTAATGGGACAGATGTGTCCGATGTGGATAAAAAACGCTCGAGATGTAAAAAATGCATCCGATGTGGATTCTCAAACGCGGCATTAATTACACGATGAAAGTGGCATTTTATTTTTAGTTTTGTGTAGTGTTTAGTCAAATCCTAGGTACAATAAAAGACATTTTTACATTGGCTAATGAAAATGTAATCAATGTATTAGGCAGCTGTTATATTTATTACAAGATTTATGTCTGCAAATCTAAACCTACCTAAGAATTATAATTATGTAAATAGAGATCTGTATATTTATATACAGGCTGCCCAGCGACGGGGAGACATTATCGATATCGGTTTTAAGGCATTTTAAAACATAAACCCGATCTCAACAATCTTAGGAACTCTTCTGTCACTCGATATTTTAATCGGTACTTCCTCTTCGTTTTTTGGCTGGCACAACAATTATTTACATTTCTTCATTCTTTACGGCGTTCGAACCAGTAAGGTTTAAAGAAATTAAAAAAAAAACCTACTTTAAAAATAAAGATGTTAATGATTTTCTTATGGATCCCATCTTCAGATCTTGACTTAATGTATATAAAACTGTTTCCTTTTCTAACAAAAAGAATCCTAGAAATCGGGCAACGTGGTAAAGAATTATCGCTCAACATACATAAAAAAATATTTCAACGAATTGAGAATATCCTACCATTTTGAAGTATGTTAAAAAAAATTATTAATAAATTGAAAAGTAGGGCATGAACATATATTATAAAGTATATAAAATGATAGATAAATCCAGTTTAGAAGGTATTATAAATAAACTGGAAATATCGAGAATCTCGATTTTGAATCGGAAAAATATTCTACGCAATTTAGTATGAAAGCTGATCAAAATGAAACACATGAACAACAAACTGTTATTGACAACTTTCTTCAAACGTTTTCTATTTTCCGAAAACTAACTAGATAGTTCGAAAATCATTTCCTTCGTTAAAACGCCTCTTGTTCCGAAAAAGGTACACGCCTGTCAACATTCATCGTTCATTAAAAAAGTGGTAGATACAAAACGCTTCGTATTGTAAGGCCAAAATATATTTAGAAATCGAAATATTCATATAAACAAAAAAATCATATAAGTGAGATAACTACCAAATTAATGATTTACAAGTTTATTCCTATTATTTATAAAATAGGTTTGCAATGTGCTGGTGTGGAATGTTATCATCGACTAAAAACTTTAAATCTTTGTATTAAATTGATCGAAAACAAACTATAAATTGGTTTAAGGCTATACAATAGAATGTTTCTAGTAAGCAGCAACTAATTTTTATTATGGAACCGAAAGACCCTTTTAAAAGGGTTCAAAATTAAAATAAAATATGTACCAAGTAAATGTAGTAGTATTTTTTAATTTTTTAATTTATATTGAGAATGGTAACATGAAAGGTTTTCTGTCTAACGACTCATAGTCTCGGCTGACAAAATGTAAAAAAATATCGAACATAATATTCCTGGGCCCTATTTTGCACTCCCCAGATTAAATTTAGTTGTAGCAAATGATATTATCAAATAAGATGTCAAATCACAAGCAAAATCTCGTGACTACAGTACTAATGATTGCCTGTTTGGAAAAGTATCTTTGTTTGTAAATATTTATATGCATAGTTATATTTAAATGCGCGAGTGTAATGTTAAGTATAAACAAAATCCGCCCATTATGTATATACGTTTAGTTACCGACCCTAGTAGATAGGCAATTTGTTATTGTTTTAAGTTTTACCGTAGGGAGAGAGAAAATCAATATTAGGATAAATGGTCCAGCTCCTTTCTGGTTACGTAGGTACCTAAAAAGTATTTTAGTTTTTAAGTAATTAATTATTGTAACAGTGATTTTTTTGTGATAGTACCTAATTTAGATTGTGGATTAAAGTTTTTGTATATAATTTCGCTGTTTAATAATAAACGTAGTTAAAACCGGAGCACGTGGTTTTTCTGGAAAGTATTTTTAAAATCACAAGCAAAATCTCATGCCTACTGTACTAATGATTGCCGAAAATTAACTAATTCATATTTTATGCCTTATCTTTCTTAATAAGGACTGTCAGAACCATATTTACCTTAACTTGAAATTTTTTTAATCGTTTTTTGTATAGAATCATCTCTAAAAATGTATGATTGAAATATCGTGCGAACTATTTGTTCGATCAATAAAAAACTTGCACCGGTCCTGTTCGCGCCAGCACTGTTATACGCATGAGCTCCGACACACTATTTTCTCCTTATGGTTTCATTTTTGATATATGGAATCGGCTTTCTATACTATTTCTATGGTTTTTATCCAATGAATCGTTTAAATGTCATTAACATAAAAAACAAGCTGAATTCTATTAAATTAGAGGTTGGAAATTGGAGATAGGGATGAAGCAAAATTCAAGTACCTAGATATAGTTAATAGGACATTTTTTTGTAGAAAATGCGATTTCATATCGAAATAGTACCTTTTTTTATTTTAAAAATATAAAAAAAATTAAAAAAGTAATATATCCAAGTTTTTGTTTTATTTTATGTTTTTCTTTTTTTGCGTTTTCTGAGCAGATATATGTAAAGGCATTTCTTATAAAAAAGAAGCTTACATTTCCTTTAAAATGGCGTGTTACAAAAGTTCCTTTGGATAAAAACGGACCGAGATATACCCGCTTAAACTTATCTATTTTTGTTTCGTTTTTTATCGCGTTTGCCTTAATTCGTTTTAGTTCTTATTTTTTACAACAAAAGTTATTTTTTATTAAAAATATTGTATTTAAAGTTAATTTATTAATAAAAATTTAATATTTTTGCGAATATGTAAAACTATTTTCGATTTATTTATTATTCTTAAAAATTGTTTTTTACGATATAAAATATAATTGTCTTTTTTTGCAATAAAAGTTATCAATTTATACTAATTATTATTATTAATTATTTTCATTGTTCATTATTTTCATATCTCTTCAACAATGTTATCAAACTGGATATCGATTTCTTTGTCTAGGTCTTCAAACACATTGTCTCCTCTACATTTTCACAATTGTCGTCCATACATTGTTTGCAAAATATTGAACAAGTGATCCCTAACTTCCTACAACCACAGCTTCTGTGGCAACCTGTGGTACATCCACTTTTTTAAACAAAATCTCCGACACAGGTGATTAATTTGTGCAAGAGGGTTTAAATAATTACTGTTCTACTATTGCATTTGGAAATATATGTTCCTAAACTAGATATGGTGCTTGGTGACTTCGCGATTGTCTGTAGGTAACCCTTTCGCGGACAAGACTACTGTGACCGTCATTAATTAAATCCTTGTTTGGGACATTATTCTGAACGTTAGAGCCAAGACGGTCGCGACCGACATTAAGTGTCCCTATTTATCGATTCATATGAATACGGTGTCCCATTATAAAGTATTTTGGTTTGTGGGAATCACCAGTAAGAGAAACAAGAAGGAGTCAAATACGAGGATAATCGAGCGAAGTGCCGAACGTTATGCTTCAAAATCACATGATCTCTACGTTTTATCGCTAGTTTGTTTTGAAATTTCAATGTATAGAGTTGCTTTTATTGGAATTAGGACTATTTTCGTAAAATTTTATAATGGAATCATCTGAAGAAATGCGTTTGAATGAAGTCGAGACAGATGAGGCAGAAATATCAGAAAGAGGCGGTAGTTCAGATGAATTTGTTCCAGAGGAAAATAATAGCGACAATTTAGATGAAATATTGGATGAAAACACAAGTAAATCTTCAGAAGACAATAAAAATATTGAAAGTAGCGATGACGAAGTTGAAGAAGATTGGCTTGAAAATACGAGAGATATTACTGAATTTAATTTTGACATAAATTCAAATGGCGTGAAAGTTGATATACCAGTAAATACTTCTCCCACTGAAATATTTGAAATGCTGTGGAACGAACAAGTAACAAATCTAATACTACAGTCTACCAATAGTTATGGAAATGTATGTAGCATATCAACTCGATACTATCCAGCATTAGTTAAAACAAGAAACAGGTTTGAAATAGCTAAAATCAAAGCAAAATCTATTATCAAATATAACGATAATATGTACGGTGTTGATCGTATGGATCAACTCATATCGTATTACTTATGCCCTAGACGAACTATTCCCTGGTACAAGAAAATAATATTTCATTTATTGGACATAACAGTTATCAATGCTTATTATCTCTATCGCAAGAAAAAGTTGGAATATCAAGAGAACTGTATAACTTTGCTGGATTTTAGAAACTACCTAATAAAAAGTTATGTTGATATACCTCTACATGACAGTGATGGTAGACATTTTGTAAAAGTTGGTTCTAGCCATGGAGGTAAAAGAAATAGAATTGTCCCAGTTGATCAAGGTATTATACGAGAACCTCACTATCAAGAACGAATATTCCTGTGCTTGAAGAATATAGGCGAAAAATGTACCACCTATGATGTAGACAATGCTCTAAGGACAAGGTGAAAAAGGAAACATTCTGGCGTTGTAAAAATTGCATTGATAATCCTCCACTGTGTGCAGAAGCCTGTTTTTAAAAATGGCACGATAATAAAAACTAAAGCTATTAATGCTGTAGTATGTAGTAAAATTTTATAATTTTTTGTTCAAGTAATTTTTATTCTGTTTGTTTTTATTTACAAATTTGTTTTATTTTACAATAAAAAATATTTTGATTTCTTCTAATTTTGTTTTAGTTTTATCACACAAACCTTCTCTTTACTCTCTCATCCATTGTTTGGGTCGCTAAAAACGTTTCTTAGGTGTGTTTGCCCCCCTCATGTCAGGATTATTTGTCACAGTCAGAGAAACCATAAAAAAATATCATCAACAATCAGTTTCTCTGTCTGTAACAAATAATTGTGACATGATGGGGAAAACTGGCCTTGTAATCGTTTTCAGCCATAATCAAACAAAAAAAAAAAACGGTTTAGGGGGCTAGCTCAGTGTAATTTTTTTTGTGTAACAGTGATTGATATAAAGGTCTGATCCATCTGTATCTTCTGTTATTGACAAGTGGGAAAGACTGGGTTTGCCCACAGCACTTAGGCATCACTAGACCCATTGTGCATATACTCGAATCAGTGAACCATATCTCGACTCTTCAGCAAGCCTAAACCATGTAGTTCATGACGTCGCCAAGATATTTCACTCTAGACCGTCTCCAACCTACACCATATAGTAGATGACGTTGCTATGAGGTGTCTCTCTGGGCCGTCTTCAATCTATAATATGTAGTTGATGACTTCTCCAAAAGATGCCACCCCTATGTTTGCAAATCCAATATCCAAAAAACTGTATTGGTATTAAGCACAGATACTACAGCGGTCAGGTCCGGACCATATTGTCTGAACCAGACGGATGCAGAAGCATTTTTTTTATATATATAAATTATATCAAAATTGAGTATTACTGCTAATTTCATTTATCATCAAATTATTACACTAAAGTGAATTTTGATAGTGCGTTTTTGAGCAGACCCACAAATTTTCAGGTGTCCTCGAAAGGGGTAATTGGACAAGATAAAATTTTGCTCTTTTTTTTTGATAGTTTGCAGAAAAGCTGGAAGCGACAGTTGCTTAAGCGCTTATTTAGCTTTGCCCATAAAGAGTAGTAGATAAAATGTATTCTGATGCAGATTCTATTTCTTTTTCCGTTGCATTGTCGCTAAAAAATGTGTCCATATGGGATTTTAATTGTAAAATATTTTTATTTATAAATATCACAATTTTTTTCCAATATTGTGACTTTGTTTATTATTAATCTATCACAGTTTTACATATTCATACAAATATTGAACTTTTAATAATAAATTAACTTACAATACTTTTTTTATTAAGTAGTAATCAATTTCGATGTAGAAATATAACAATTAAAACGGTATCAAGTAAACGCCATAAAAATCGAAAAAAAAAAATAGCGGCTATATAACAGTCAGTTTTGATCCAAACAACTTTTTTAACCCACCATTTTAAAAGAAATTTAGTCTACTTTTTTTTTATATGAAGCAATGCCTATGCCTATATCTGTTCAGTAAACGTAAAAAATCAAAAATGAAAAAAAAAAAAGTTTTTTTTTAATATTTTTTTGAATCAATTTTTTTAAACTATTTCTCTACAAAAAACATTCAATTAACTCTACCTGAATTTTGCTTGGTTTTGAGATATAATTAAAAACTGTAAGGGTTGCATTTTTACCCTTATTTTCAATTTCCACCCTCTAATTTAATAGCATTCCGCGGTTTTTATCTTTAATGACCATTTGAATGATTCATGTGATAAAAACCCGTAATGGTGATAGTTCCTTATTGTGCCCTTTTTTAGGACATAATAGCCTATATTTATGACTTTCAGACTCGCCTGCCGTAATAATAGATAACTATCTTTTTACTTTGTATCTATAGGAATAAATCAATGAAAACAAATAAATGGTTAAAACAATTGTTTCTTTTTGCAATATAAGTTTTTGATTATATAATTGTATATCGTGTTTTATATGTTTCAAAGAGTTGTTGAGAAAATATCGTTCATTACTTGTCCATAAATGCCTTTCCGTGCTTGCATGACTTCCGGCGCACGGGAAAAGACTAGTTTCTGGACGCGTAATGACAATACTATATCAATTTCCCCTGATTTAATAAAATTTTGCGTTACCATGTTCTTACATAATTCACGTAGCAGCTGCAATAAGAATGCACAGGCAAAGAGTAAATAAAAAATTATGTGACTAGGCCATTTAGATGGATTTTATATAAAATTAGGTGTCTTCAGACTTTTATTCTACTCTGTATAGTTCTGTTCATAGACATTTTTGTTGTCAGAACCGGTATCAAATAATAATTAGTAAAATATAATTTTTGTGTACATCACTACAAATTGATTAAAATGTTTACATTATCAATGTTATGTTGTACCGTCTAATCAATATAAATTTTCCTCGATATCTTCTGCTCAGGTATTCTTATTTTTAAATGTCAGCAGAATTTTTATCAGTGCCGATGTATTTCCATTGTGAAGTATTGGTTAAGGTTTGTATTTGTGCCACGCGATTGGCTACAAATGTTTCTAATAAATGGGATGAGGTATTGATCCAGGCAAGCGCGTAGCTAGGTTGTTTTTTGGGGGGAATGCGCAGCGTGTTCTTAGAATATGTGGTACCAATGCAACGTCTAGAGTTAATTTGTGTATTTCCAAAAAAAAAGTGAGTTTTACAATGTAGTATTTAATTTTTTTTATATTTATGTTTCAGAATAAAGTACCGTAATTTTGGAGATTTGTAGATCT
This sequence comes from Psylliodes chrysocephalus, assembly GCA_927349885.1. Classification (NCBI taxonomy): domain Eukaryota; kingdom Metazoa; phylum Arthropoda; class Insecta; order Coleoptera; family Chrysomelidae; genus Psylliodes; species Psylliodes chrysocephalus. The sequence continues at coordinate 73,528,359 of OV651814.1, read as the reverse complement.
TAATCAATTATAAAGAAATGCTAAATATAATTTTCCTATAAACGTCACAGTTTTCATTCTACAAGGTGATAAAGTAAATTTTATAAATACATATTTTCTAAATATCTTCCCTTACAGTAAAGACTAACTTAAAAAATATGTATACAGGGTGGCTCACGCTCAACGGGACGGAGCTTTATGGGAAAACGACCAAAGATATAAAAAATTCGTTTGGGAGGAATACGTAGGTTACAGACGGCTACAATTTAAAATTTGTTAGATGTATACAGGATGTCCCACATAAGAAAAAAAAATTAGTTCATTTAAAATTATTCAAACAAGAGTAAACAATTAATTTCTGGGAGACTTTTTTTCCTTAAAAATTCAAATAAATCGAAAACTAATAATAATAGTAATAGGGAACCTTTAGTTAACTGACATTATTTTATATATATATATATATATATATATATATATATATATATATATAAACATAAGGGATGTATCATCCCTAATAAAAATGTCTAAACTGCTTTTTAATGGTTTATTTCACGATCAAGTATTCTCAATTACAATGTTGCTGTGGTATTGCCACTGTCTATTAACGTACTGCTCACTGCGCTGGTCTGTCTTCTCCCGCTCGTCCATCCTGACACGCATGTGTATGGACTTCAAGAATTTATGGTGGGGAGTATAGACAAATACCGCTAACACGGCCATCCTGCAATTGGTGCGTCCTCGCGCCACAAATATCTGGAATTACAAAATACGAAAACAGAACTACTGTTACGACTTATGAACATTATCACTAATGTTCTTTTTAGACGCTAAAAGATTAATTACTCTTTCAATTATTGTTGGTGAAACTGCTACGATTACAGTAAACATAGTGGGATCGTCACTAGTTATTCTTTCAATCAACGTTGGTGGAATGGCCACCATTACCATAAACATTAGTGGAATTGCCACTTAATACCCTTTCAATAAATGTTGGTGGGATTGTCACCATTACAATACACATTAGTGGGATTGCCACTAATTATTCTTTCAATTAATGTTGGTGGGATTGCCACCATTGCAGTAAACATAGTGGGATTGCCACTAACTACCTTTTTAATTAACCTTGGTGCTATTGCCACTAACTACCTTTTTAATTAACCTTGGTGCTATTGCCACCATTACAGTAAACATAGTAGGATTACCACTAACTATAATTTCAATTAACCTTGGTGGGATTGCCACTACCTTTTCAATTAACCTTGGTGGGATTGCCACTAACTACCTTTATTTTTATTTATTGTTGGTGAGATTGCCACTAAACGCCTAGTGTTATAAAACTAAACTCTAGTATTACTTTATTATCATAATTTATTCAGGAACATTTGGTAGAATTGCCACCCTAACACTAAACGCTAGTGCTACAACACTAAACCCTAGTGTTAATTTATTAACATGATTTATTCTGGAACATCTGGTGGGATTGCCACCCTAACACTAAACACTAGTGCTACAACACTAAACCCTAGTGTTTATTTATTATCATGATTTATTCTGGAACATCTGGTGGGATTGCCACCCTAACACTAAACACTAGTGCAACAACACTAAACCCTAGTGTTAATTTATTATCATGATTTATTCTGGAACATCTGGTGGGATTGCCACCCTAACACTAAACACTAGTGCTACAACACTAAACCCTAGTGTTTATTTATTATCATGATTTATTCTGGAACATCTGGTGGGATTGCCACCCTAACACTAAACACTAGTGCAACAACACTAAACCCTAGTGTTAATTTATTATCATGATTTATTCTGGAACATCTGGTGGGATTGCCACCCTAACACTAAACACTAGTGCTACAACACTAAACCCTAGTGTTTATTTATTATCATAATTTATTTAGTTAAATTTGGTGGGATTTCCACCATAAATCAACAAAAACAATTATTTTAATTTAATATTGTGGGATTTCCACTCACCTTTTTTATAATTACTTCGATGACCATAGCAACTAATCTTGAGCGGCTACAGTTATTCGCTGTCGCTCTTTGTGAAGTTGATATATTTCATGTGGTAATACCTCTCCAACTGTGTAAAGCCCTTTGTATTTTGGCCTCAATTTTCCTCCACCTGCGAGCTGTGAATCTTCAATTGCCACGATATCGCCTGGCTTAGATAATGTGGCTCAACGCCTAGTTTCATTGAATCGTTAACCTTGGTTTGACGGTCATCAATTTTTTTTATGCATTGTTGTGATACTACGACGGCTTCTTCTACTGCTATTCACTGGTTTTCTTTTTCTGCTAAGAGTGTTGTTCATAACAATTTAAAGAGAGTTAATCATTACACATTCTACCATTTCCACGTGGCACTCCGGTTACTATATAATCAATCTGCACGTTACGTTTACTAAGAAAGTTTTTGTAAGTTATTGAATTAAATGCAGCAGCTATAATAATTTATATTGGTTTTCTCATTTCTTCAATAATTGATATTAGACAACATATGGAATCTTTAGAAATTGTTTCTAGCTTGCAATATTTTGAAAATGCATCGATTACAACTAATATTTGAATACAACCACTAGATTTCACTAAAGAACCTGCATGATTAATATACTATGTGTCTAAAATGTTATGTGATTTTTCTCCATCTTACCAAAATTCACGTCAAGTGCTAGTATATGATTTTCTTAATGGTACAATTTTTTTATGTATTTTTTTTTTAAGCACTGACCCATTTTCAGCCAATATAAAATAATAAATAAACAGTCTCTGAATACCTTATTCTATCCTATATGTGAAGACCCATCAATATATAGAGTCAGAATAAACAAACAATCGCGCTGCGACGAACATACAATATTTTCGGAGATTTGTTTATAGTTGTCCTATTTAACAATTAGGTAGGTCAAAGTCAAAGACCGGCTTATTAATTATCTGATGACAAATCGTATCACTTTGCTGGAAATCTCGGAGCGTATGCTTATCGGTATTTTGTTTGTTTGTTTATTGTTTTTAACGGGCACACTTTTAACTCGCTTACATAATTCACTGGATTTTTTTAATAATCTATATGTTACATTTTATGTCCAGGATGGTACTCAATAGAAAAGTTTTAATTCTATAACTTATCACATCAACGCGTCGCGCGCGTATATAATTTGTTTACAGCTTTTTCTCGAACCGAATTAGTCTGTATATACTATTGAATGCACACTGTACAGATACACACGAAAGTGTTCAACCGCTTTCACTATAACAAGTCTTTAGATTGTAAAAATGTTACCTTGATTCACAATCAGTCGTACGGCGACTATAGTATGCAATAGGTTTAGTAACAAAAGCAGTTACCTGTTTGGAACTTTCTTCTATTTCCATTTGATAAAAGCTTGACTTCATGTCCAACGTGATAAAATATTTTAAAAGCATTAATTTGATCTTCAAAACCTTTTTTTTTTTTTAATAGCACAATAGGACTTTTATATTTTATAATACAATAGGAATACTCTCCCTAATTCACCCCTTGTACTTACGAGTGAATTTCAATCTGCAAAGTTGACTGAGCTTGTGTGTGGAAAGAACGGCTATCATTTTATTTGTAGTGACGCTCGGGATGACTTAAAGATGACTGCCATTTGACTTACAGATGGGGAAAATCCAGAAAACCTTACCCACCTTCATTTTAAGTGACTTCTGCGGATAATGTCACTGTTTATAATTTTCTTCTGCTGAATTTTGTCTTGATACGCTAATCGCCTTCGTCAATACGCTACTGGAGTACTGCATTGTAATCTAAATTGACATTTTTCCGGTAGTTATGTGGTCAGGAGATTTATTCTTGTAAAATATTAAAAGATTCTTCACTTGTATTTTAAAAGTGTCTATTAATTCTAATTGATTAATTTTCATATCGTTCAATTTTTTATTGTAAACATTTTCTGAATGTTGAGCAGGTCATAATGTAACCTAATCCCATCGGCATTTTTCTCGACACTTAAACAAGGTCGGCATATGACATTGCTTCTAATAATCTTCAGGAATCACATTATTTGGAACGGCCTCTAACGTAATAGTCGGCAAAATCACAAAGATCGATATTCTAAACATCTTTTGAGTTTCAAGTCTCAACAAATACACGTACATCAGCTGGTCTAATCGTTCCTTTTAATGTTTTCTATACGGAATGTTTAATGATTGAACTGTCAACATCACTATCAATAATGTATTCTAATGACTGAGCTTGCTCAAAGTATAATAACATGGTTATCGGCTGTCGGTGTCGAATTTAGATGGCATTATTTATTTTAACACAAATGTTTTTTTTTAGACTTTCTTTGTTTATAACAATAATTGGATTCGAGGTGACCCATTTTTTTTTTAATGAATGCTTTAATACTGTCGGATTTTTATGTGTATGTGTTTATATTATTTGTTGGTGTCCTGGCGGCGGCTTCTCGTTTAAACTGACTTCTTGGTTTTCTAATTATCTCTGCATTTTTCGTCATTCTCGGCAACTCAAGTTAACACGGAATCGCATCAAATTTAGCAAGTAATTTTATGAGCTCACCACTCTCGTTCGGAATTTGGCTTTTGAATTGTCTAAACCGGATCTGAATGCCACAGCAAAGCATTATTAAAATTTAGTGATGATTCACAAATTTTGATTTTCACAATCACACACGTGAGTTACAATCATGGCATTGAAGTGTAGCCTTGTATTCACGAGCAGCTGGTGTTTCCTTATCAGCAAATGCAACAATTAGGACATCACAAAGTCTTGCCACGTTCGAGAAAGAAGTCGCCAGTCACAACAATAACAATAACCGCGATACTTAGATGCTTTGCTCGATTTAGCGGCCATGAAGTTATCTCTAACGCTGAGTTCGCCTTTTATTTTTGGTATCGTTACTCAAACCATTCTTTTATGGAATATGTGCTGTCTTCAGGGTCATAACTAGTAAGTCGAAAACTGCACAGGCGCAAATGTCGGCGCTTGCGCATTAGATCAATTTGTTCCTGCAACACTGGGCGTTGGCTTGGCGAACGGTTACGTAGCCATCTTGGAATGTTGAGATACATCAACATTTATTACTCTTGGGCTGCTACAAAGTTTATTAATGTTTATTACCACTGAAATTTAGCATGCTTTGAACTATGTCCGTTCACATTGTCTTTAGCATCGACCGACATTGTGTTCTGCTGACGCACTGTCACGAGGTTCAGGATTTTCGTCCGCCATTGTCACTAGCACTAACTTCTACTTAAATAATTAATTATAGTCTATTAGCCGCGGTACGCGTAGTGATCTCACTTCTGATATAAACATAAGGGATGTATCATCCCTAATAAAAATGTCTAAACTGCTTTTTAATGGTTTATTTCACGATCAAGTATTCTCAATTACAATGTTGCTGTGGTATTGCCACTGTCTATTAACGTACTGCTCACTGCGCTGGTCTGTCTTCTCCCGCTCGTCCATCCTGACACGCATGTGTATGGACTTCAAGAATTTATGGTGGGGAGTATAGACAAATACCGCTAACATATATATATATATATATATATATATATATATATATATATATATATATATATATATATATATATATATATATATAATATAACTTTGTATATTTTCTCTTTTTTCTCCATATATCATAAAGATTAATAAATATTTCCTATGCCATTTGTCACAAAAAAGGAACTTCTGGTTGATCTTTGTAGACCATTCTTTTTCCGAGGTGATAGAACTGATTTATTTTATACAGAGTGTTTTGAAAATGGCTAATTTTAAGTGTAATTTACTCAATTTTGTCAAATGCAACACACTGTATATTATTTTCGCATAAAATTCCTATCCAACGTCGGAATAGTGCGCAATTGATCGATAGCTGTTTAATTATTGGAAATAGGAAAAACAAATTAATATAAAAGTTGTATGACCATGTTTAATAAATATTCTTAAATATACAGGGTGGTCCATAAAATAGGGGCGGGCTGACCAAACTTATACATTTTTATATTTGTTTTCACATCGTCAAACAACTTTAATAGACTTCATTTATTTGCTATGTTGTATAAAGGGACTTTTAAAAGTGGGGGTAACGATTTTATCATTTTTTAAAATGGAATACCCTATATATTATACCACCAATTATTTAAAAAATTGAGAAAATCGTAACCTCATGTTTTGAGGTTTATATACAACATAGCAAATTAATGAAGTCAATTAAAATTGTATGACGATATAAAAACAATCAAATATGTCTTACTACCTGCAGGGTGTTTTGCTTTAAAAAAGTATAGATTTGGTCAGTACCTCATTTAATTACCACCCTGTATATTTAATGCTTCAATATAACTTATACCGGGTGTTCAACTTAAAGCGTTACAGCTATATACCGCTTTTTATAAAAAAAAAACGTTTCAGACGAAAGTTTTATAGTTTTGTGGGGAAAAACTTTTGGCTAAAATCGTTTTTTATAGCTAACCATAATATGGCCAACATTTTCAAGTAGCTGTTACTCAAAAAGTAAAAGTCCAATAAAAAAAATATTTCCCTCAAAAGTTTCTTATTTTTTTATGTACTTTAAGAATATGTAAGAAAAAAATGGGATTCCGATTTAAAAAACAAAGTCCACCTCGATATGGCCAACTACAAAAAAATTAATTTAGCCAAAATATTTCCCCCAAAAAACTATAAAACTTGTCTGAAACTTTTTTTTCTAAAATGCATATTTTCGGCGGTATTTGACTGTAACACTTTAAAATGAACACCCGTATATTGGAAAATCAGAAGACTCATTCAGAGCTTCCGGAATATATCTCTATAATTCGGATCAGTTTAACGATGATGATTTTGCCCATTCCTGTGTGACAGGCGCACTCATCACTACGCCAGACGCACCCATTAATACGACAGACGCACCCAATTATACAGAGAATGGCCAGCTCAATGATGAAGTCGTGGTGGAAATAGATAATCCCGAACCTTCCACGAGTATTCCGGTACATGCAACACCTCCACCACTGGATATTGTGAAGACGGGGTACTTATATCAAATAATTCGTCTACTTTTGAGGAAGAGGCTTTAAATCGGTCGATCCCAGCTTCAAAAATGTTACCTTTGCCGCAAATAAAAGAAAAACCAAATCGCTCTAAATCAAGATCACAAAAATCCGAAATACTCTCTAGTACTCCATTCAAGGATGAACTTGATGAACTTGCCGGTATGAAAAAAGGAAAAGAAGAAAAAAAATTTAAACAGCAAAGAGAAAACTAGTTGTTACTGGCTCAAAATCTCAGAAAACAAAAAAGTTAAAAAAGAAAATTAATAAAAGTGTCGAAAAGGACGAACGTTGCCCAGGATGTGGAGAATTGTACTCATAATCTTTTGAAGATGATGAATGGATTATGTGTTCTTGGTGTAACAGTTAATGGCATGAATCTTGCATCACATATGTAATGGGGGACTGTTTGTTTTAATTGTTCAGAGTGACGACTTTAAGCAGATACTATGTTTTTCATTTTCCTTTAAGGAATATTTTTTAATATTGTATTACTTTCAATAAACTTACGTTTTCTATATGAAATCTTTTCATTTTATTAGTAAACAATCAAATATAACATGACGTGCAACCATATTTTAGAGAAAGATATAGTGCGTACTCTTATACATTAGCATGCGTACTCTTATAAATGTTTGTGAATAAGAGCACGCATCTGAAGACTCTCCAAAAAATTTGAATATCTCCTTTTTTTCTTACAATGTATAGCATAACATGTTTAAAACATGTTTGGCTGTGACTACTTCATATTATAAAATTTTAAAAATTTACACTTCGCCTAAAACTGAGAAATTATTTTAGAATTTTCACTTAGTGCGTACTCTTATACAACATTACCCTATATAAAGTGTGTTTGGTGTATTTCATTTTTTTGCAGTGTTCTGACTACCTAGAATGGATATGAAAGATATTCGTTTATCTGAACGCAATAGTTTTCGTTTTGTAGTCTGTGCTTAGATAAGCTAATATCCATGTGGGTATAGAAATAGTATATTATGCAACGATCATGTAATGATGGTTATTAATACACGAGCATTAACCGGGATACGAAACGAGCCAAAGGCGAGTTTCGTATGGTTTATGCGAGTGTTTTAATAACCATTACATGAGAGTTGCATACGCTATTTTTTCTACACCCGATAAATAATCAAGACCTATAAATATTATATTTATATTGGTATTGAACACAATAACAGTAATTACTCGTATTTCTATAAAAAATTCTACAAAATTGTAATTAATGGTATTACTTCAGGTATTGGTATTTCCCTAGATTTTTGCAGTAAAATATTTTGTACTGTATTTTCTGCTTTCTCCGATATGTGTGGAGGAGTCTTCTATATCGCTAATATCAGACATTTTAATATTATAATTATCGAAGTTTAGCTACCTACGAAAATTTAATACGTTTTGACAACTAAAATAATTACATAGGAACCTAGGACAAACGTCAAACAGCATGCTTGATTGAAAAATTGTAGGTTTCTATTGATTAAAAATCTGTATCGTAATGAAAAATCTGTATCATAATGGGTATCATTATGAAACGGATTATGGGCATATAAGTGCATTATTATAATACGGGTGTAGAAAAACATATTTTTACCTTTGTCACATACGTTTGAGTGACGTAAAACATATTTACATCATAAGGAATGAAGACTGATGTATAAAAAAATGTTCCTAAAGCTTGGAAAGCTATGGAAAAATTCACGTATGTCGAGCGTACAAGTCTTATGGATTTAATTGAGAGCCTTGCATAATTATCACGGACATGACCCGTATTTCTGTCTTTGTCGGTCATGGCCTACTTTAGAAACATTTTTTGTGGACCACTTTTTATTATTTAATTTGGTTGATGAAATTTATCAATTGCAGAAACTACTGTGTTTACTATTACCGTTGTATGAATAAATATAGTAGGGTAACCTTATGGACTTATCATTGGATGACGATGGACATAGAATGTAGATGGCGATACTGTACTTATGTCCAAGTCAGGTCTTTAGGTCATGTCTGTGCTTGAGTATGAATTATAATTTAAAATCTTCTTTTTCATTTCTACTTGTCTTCGGTAATGTATTTTTATAGTTACAATTTACTATTTCAAATTATTACAAAAGCACAGAATACAGGGTATTTGAAGGTCACATAAAATCGAAAATAATCGATATAATAAAATAAACCAGTTTTTGTTTGAAAAAGATTGAATTAGTTGAGATTGGGTGGAATTTTACTATAATAGGGAACATTTTTTTCTATATTGTGGTTGGATTTTGGATATATCGCTGATGGTTAATTAAACTTGAGTTGTACGCTGTTAATTTATATTCACTTTTATTTAATGGTATCATCAAATTAAGAATAGGACATGAACAACTGAATATTATTGTTCAAAATGAGACGAATAGACGAAAATAAAAAATGTTTAGATAAAATTTTCTGAAATACAGGATGTTAAGTTGAAAATTAAAAAAGTAATAATGGGTAAATACCTATATAGGTAGTTATAATTTTTTTATTCAATATAATTTTACTAAAATCGGCACTGACAAAATTTAACTAACAGATTTTTTGCTGTTAGGTAAACTTATAACATACCAAACACGTTTAGTGAAATTATACTAAGTAATAAAAACATGTAAGCCACTAATTTTCAGTTTTCAACTTTTGACACCATTTAAAAACGAATCGAGTACCAATTTAGGGTAGGCACATTTAGGAGTATTATTTTCGAAAGGCAAAATTAAAAATTTTTCATTGTTTTTTTTTTTGTACATGCAAATACTTTGCTGCATGTCTGCTGCATGTCCTACAATGATGAAGCTCTCAACGAAGGCGTCTTAAAAAATAAATTATAGAAAATGCGAATGTTACATATTTGATTAGATAATTAACATTGACATAAACTTTCATTGCTCAGGACGTTAAGTGCTCAACTTTGGGTTTCGTAAAGATCAGTTACTGACTACTACTATTTTTTTCTGAACTGTTATCAAAATACTACAAAATTTAGCAGAAAGATTGCATTAATTATATTTTTCATATTTTTTCCAAAATAAGAAAGAATGTTTTTATATGTAATTGAATCTGGGTTGGGAAATCCAAACTTGAATGCTTAACGACTTAAGTCTTGAAGGCACTTATATCAAGTTAATTATCTAATCAAATATGTGACGTGGCTTTTTAAAATACCATCATTGTGCGCTCCACAGCGTGTCCATCTTCTACAAGAGAAAAAAGAAGGAAACATTTGTAAAGTTGCCTTTTTTGTTTAATCGTCTCATTATTTTAACACTAAGCGCCAGCATGGGAAATATATGTTAAAGTTAGTTTTAAGAACTTTTAACATTCAAATAAATAAAAACAATTTATAAATCTATTATTAAAATCCGTGTTGGAACAAAACATAAAATTGTTGAATTTGAAAGATAATATTCTAAAAATGGAAAGGATTTCAGTCGAGAGCCTATTGGACTGAATATTCAGTTTAAAATCGCTTTTCCGGCCTATAAATCTTCAATTGTTTCAAAACGAATAAAATAAAGTAGTTCTGTCTAAAACTAAAATAAATTTGCTATCTCGAAGTCCCCATCGATTATTTCCAAACTTTTCTTTAACGTCTTAGTTGTAAGTTTTATATTACATTTTCTTTAATTTGCTATTTCTGTGGAATCATTAATTTTCATTTGCATTATTGTTCTTCTAAAAAAGCGAAATGTGACTCACGTTTTGCTTGATTGGCTTTAATTTTTGAGATAGTCAACCAGTCAAAATAAAAAAAAATTCAAAAAATAATAAGACATTAATTTATTTATTTATTTATTCAGTTTTGTCTGAGCTAACTGAAAGGCTGTATTCTATAAACAATGAAAAAGAGTGATTGTTGTTTTGAACTACTTAAAACATTTTCACTTGAACGGCGTGCGTGATTCAATTTAAAAATACTTTCCAGAATAAAACCACGTGTTACAGTTTTGACTTCATTTATTACTAAACAGCCAAGTCATATACAAAAACGTTAATCCAAAATCTAAATTAAAAGTAATAACAAATAGCCTATCTACTAGGGTCGGTAACCAAACATATAAACAGAATGGGCGGATTTTGTTCATACTTAACATTATACTCGCGCACTGACACTTAACCTGGATTAAATATAACTGTAAATACTAATATTTTACAAACAAATATACTTTTCCAAACAGTGATAAATTATATAAAAAAAAATGTTTTTTTATAAGATTTTCTTTTATGTTCAAAGTTAGGACTTTATAATTATTGTGTCATTCATAGAATTCTGTACTAAATAAGAGCACTGATTTTGGAAATAAATTTTAACCATTTTGGCAAGTTGCTGAACCTTGTAACATTGCATAATGAAATATAAAGACTAACTGAATATGTCTGCCACAGATAGACCACTTGTAGGTCTATTGATTTCGTCTTGAGCTATTCCTAAAGAGTGGAGCTATTGAAAACTTCCTTTCAAGGTGATTTATTTCAACACTCAGAGCCAGCCGAGAGAACATTTTTTTCTTATATTCATGATCAAAAGCCAAGATACATTTGAAAGTCGCTAATATATCCCTGTGACTATTTTTTTTTAATTTGTTTTCCAGTGTTGATTGATTTTTCCCTGATTAGTGTGATTTTCTTGTTCCTTAACTCAATATCTTGCAAACTGTTGATAGCTTTGATGAAATTTTGTAGCAAAGCTTGTTCAAATTTTGAAAACTATAAAAATATTCAGCTATTTTTATGGTTATAAACTTTTCCAACACTTAGTCCAATTAGAGGTACTTAGATTACATGCAACATTTTCAGAAGCTTCTTCCTTTTTTGTTTTCTACTTGGAACTTTTCAATTTATTTAAAACATTGGACATTGTTATAAGTTGTTATTAGGTATTCTTTGTTATTGTTTATATATTTTGACATAACCGCACATAACCAAAATATTGACCAAAGTCCTTAACCACTTTTTATCACCTTAATCCAAAAATTTTATTCGTACGGTTTTGTCAACTGGAATAAATTTTCATTATTATGTTTAATTTTTCATGTCTTTTATCATAAATTGTTATTTTTAAATAAATAAAGATGTTTTTAACTATAATAGGTAGGTGATAGAGGCCATGTGCCTGAACGAAAAGAAGACGTAGATGGCGTATCTGCATAGCATTAAAAATTGACTACTTCATTAAATCGTCACTAGATGCCGCTCGAGATTGCATCCAACACTTTTTACTGTTGCATTATCCTACTATATTATCTTCATACAACGCTATTACTAAATGTTCATTGTTATTTAAGTGTGGCTATTATTGAAAAATCTTGTACACTTCAAAGTCATTTTCAAGTATTTTTCAAAATAGTGAGAAAACATTAAATACTTATATCAATTAATATTAGTAATAGACAGATTTTTATCAGAGTATTCGAATAAAAATAATCACAATATAATGAAAATATTATAGCGACAGATATCAAAAATTTAAAATCTACAACATTTCGTTAATTTCGTTAATTTCACGGACATTAAAGTTGTAAAGTCATTATTTAAGTCGCTTTGAAATCGAAGTTTCTTATTTGGTACATCTCCCACGTTTGGTTGTAGACGATATTGACCTACAATAGCTGGTAGTAAAAATGATATGTACTATTTTTTTTATTACTGCTGTGTTGTGTTAGACTCGCTAATTTCTAGTTTGTTGCAGTGGAACAGGTAGTTATGGGAACATTATCCGACTTGCATTTTAATGAAATGGTAGTTAATTCATGACATTGAATAAAAAAGCGTGCAAGAGTTTTTTCTTCAGAGTTGTTGATGACGAAGTGAAAGCTAAATGGTTATTTTCTAAAAATAACTTTTAATGCTTTTTGTTTTACTTTAAATTTTTAATTTAACATAACAATGACATTGATTTTTTCTTTGTTTTCTTTACTTCGTTTTTTTGTCATTCAGCCAGTCACTTAATGAATATAAATAATATAATGCAAAATAAATGGCAACAAAAATAATCCATCGCAAAAAAACCAATCTGTCGCAACAAAACCAACCTATCACGAAAAACAAAAATTAAAAAAACACTTTTCAAAGGAAATAAACAAGGACACTTGTTTCTCGTCAAGAGACCGATTAGGACATTTTTTTAAGACATACTAGAAATAGCTCGAGAAATAGGCCACAGTGTGGGTAAGGTAATATAACAAAGGTAATTAGGATATGTCAAAAACAAATATAACAAATCTACTGTAATATTATATTTGTTTTTGACAAAAATTCTAAATGACATTGATTGTCTATTTAAATTTAAATTACTCAAAATAAAAGTTATAAATTTACACTTTTATCTAATGTATCTTTGACATCTAATGGTTAAAATTGTTATGAATAACTAATGAATTAAGAGCAAACCGGACCTCTCGCGAAAGCAAAAATGTTTAAAGATTTTCTGTAGTTTACTTGAAAATTAATGATAGCAAAATTGTTATGACCCAGGAGATAAACCCCAATATAACATAATAAATGTGTGACGGAGAATTTCTAAAATAAAATGTTTAGCATTATTTGTTCCAAAATAAAATCTTTGGTTTTCTTCCTGAAATTTTTAAAAATGCCAATTTATTTCAATCCTTGTCTTGAATTTTCTAGTCATTTTATTCAACAAAAATAAGGTAATTATATAATCTCTACAGGTAGAAAATATTTACAATTCAAGATTAATTTAAGAAGCTCTCAACTTTTATAGAAAGGATTCAAATTTCTAATCGGCAGAAAGTGTTATGCGCAGATTGTAAATTATTTTAGTTAAGATTTACATTTCTATTTGTATAGTCCTGTGATTGTATCGCGCAGAATTATTAGTTCTGTAATAATAGGCGATAAAAAGCGATATTGATCAAGTGAATTTGTGTAATAAAAATGACACAAACGTCTAATTATACACCTGGGAAATTAAAGTACAATTTAACCGTGCATATAAAAACTTTAATGTTAAATGTAAATGACGCTCTTGTAAATGCACATTTCAAAAGTACTGTTCAAAGTACACGTACATACGTAAAAAAATGTTGAAAACTGCTTGATAACCAAACGTATAATAATTCAAATGTCGCAGAAAATAACGTTATTCGCAACCACAAATTGCATTTAAATTTAACGTATGTTTGTAACGTTTTATGTTACTATTAAGATAATATTAAAAACAAACATTGAATTTTACATAGTTTCTAACACGAAAAAGAAGATTTTTCAATTTCCGATACAAATTAAAACAAAAACAACAACAAAAACAACAACACAACAACGTACCTAATATTACAGTGAATTTTTAATATTTTGTGTCTTCACAACTCTTTCTATTTTCCTTTTAATTCATGCAAAATTATTACCTTCATCTTTTTACCGTATTTACATAATATTCCTTTGCATATTTAAAAGTAATTTATACATTATATAGATGAGAAACGGAAGATATACTTTTATATTGGCTAGATCAAGTAAAATAAATTTAAGAAATGAATCGCAAGTATTTAAAGTGTGTAAGGTAGAGTTTTATTAATAATAAAACTCAGTAAATAGTCTTAGCGCTTTCAGCCTGTTAGGCCATCATCAGAGAGAGAAAAACGGAGCTATAACAATATAATCATATCGTGATATACCTGAACATTGAAAAAAAATATAAAAAATCTTGAAAACTTACTTGTCAATAAATGTAGAAGTAGCATGAAAATTAATATATCAATAGATTAAAAAAGGGTTGCCACAATACCTCTTCTCCATTATAATTTGAGGCTGGTTGCAATTTAAAAAAAAAACGTGGGGGCTCATCCCAACACGTAGAAATAAACAGTCTCACCCGTTCAAAGGTCGAGAAAAATAAAAATAAAAAGCTGTGCTTCGGCATGAAGCCAGCTGAACCTTCCAAGTCGCTGCCGAGAGGCGGAGGCAAGTTGGGGCACAAGAAATCGTAGAACGTTAGTGAAAATTCGGAAAAAACGGAAAAAGTACCCATCTTGACATCGCCAAAACGAACTGAGTGACAATTGACAGTTGACAATGAAGTTGTCAAGACAATTGCCAACTTGAGAAACAGAAATGAATTTCATGAGAAATGATCAAAAGCTAAAATTGACAAAGATAAAAGTGGGTTGGTACCACTGAACCAGCAGGCACAAAATATGGAGGGAATTTTAAATTTTAAACAACCAAACATGATTAAAAAGAATTATAAAATATACAATAAATGAAGGTAAAAAACACATTTTTTATATAGAATTATTGGAATTAAAAGTTGCCTGACTAAAAACAACAAAATTGAGCATGCCGACCCCAGCGAAACCGAAGTCGCAGGCAGACCAATTTTTCCCGCTATAAGAGGAGGAAAAACCATCCTGGCCACGAAATCAGATATAACCGGAGAAGACAAGATCAACTCCGCTGTACGAAGATTCATGGAGAAGCTAGCTAGGTAACTTCAGACCAACCGTTGCCAATACTCTTAAAGAGAGGAGGCACTTTGCTATTGAGATGGATTTGAGTATTAACACATGTGACATTAGTTTTATTAAACTCTCGGTGTATCTCAAGATCTTCGAGCAGATTTAATTTAAAGTTGCAATTAAAAATATTATGAAGGACAGTGACATTCTCAGAAGGAGTGAAATTGTGATTATTGAATTTAATATGATGTCCAAAAGTAGACTTGTCTGGATATCCAATGTGTTCACCCGCTCGTATGTTGAGTCTTCTCTCGGTTTTCCCTATATAAGTAGTATTGGAATCGTTACGGTTTAATCTATAAATACCGCTTTTGTGTAGCAACTCGATTTCATCCTTAGTGTGTGACAGTTGGCTTTTAATCGAATTAACATTTTTAAAAGAAATTTTAATATTGTTGCAATCCTTAAAAACTGCAGCGATATCATTGGAAATTTTCCCGAGATAAGGTAGTGAAAAGTATTTAAAATTTGCAGGAGAATCGTTTGACCTTATTAATAACCACGTCAATAATAGAAGGATTGTAGTTGTTATTAAAAGCTAATTGTTTTAAAACGTTGATTTCTTCATTAAAATTATGATTGGATAAAGGTATATTGAGGAGACGGTGAACCTAACAGTATATGCTAGGCCATTAGGTCGTCTGTAAAATGTTTTATTAAAAATAAAGAAATCTTGGTCAAGACAGACTTTGAGTAAATCCAGGATAATATTGATCGAATGAAGATTAAAGTTATTTTTAGTAAGAAGGTCCTTAATAATAGGAAAGGTTTCCTCTCTGGGAACATTAGTGAATAAATTGCTAACATCAAAAGAAACTAACTTAGCTTCAGAACTTAAATTTATGTTTTTAATTTTGTTAACTAATGGCCAAGCAATGGGCAATCCTCTAAGTCCTTTGTTAGCAGACTTATTTTTAGATCACCTAGAAACCAATAAAATTCTGAATGATTCCCCTAACAATCGAATCTTACACAGGTACAGATATGTTGATGACATTTTTGCTATTATGAATTGCAACTTCACTGAGATTGATGACTTCTTAATTTTCATCAACAATATCCATCCTAAAATCAAATTCAGTCGAACTTGGAGTCAACAAATCACTTAATTTCCTAGACCTTTCTATTAGTCGTCTGGATAATAAGCTTGATTTTGATATCTACAGAAAACCCACTCAAACTGATCATCTAATTAATTTTCACTCTAAGACCTCTTATCAACACAAGTTATCAGCCATATACTGTTATGTTCACCGTCTCCTCAATATACCTTTATCCAATCATAATTTTAATAAAGAAATCAACGTTTTAAAACAATTAGCTTTTAATAACAACTACAATCCTTCTATTATTGACGTGGTTATTAATAAGGTCAAACGATTCTCCTGCAAATTTTAAATACTTATCACTACCTTATCTCGGGAAAATTTCCAATGATATCGCTGTAGTTTTTAAGGATTGCAACAATATTAAAATTTCTTTTAAAAATGTTAATTCGATTAAAAGCCAACTGTCACACACCAAGGATGAAATCGAGTTGCTACACAAAAGCGGTATTTATAGATTAAACTGTAACGATTGCAATACTATTTATATAGGGAAAACCGAGAGAAGACTCAACATACGAGCGGGTGAACACATTAGATATCCAGACAAGTCTACTTTTGGACATCATATTAAATTCAATAATCACAATTTCACTCCTGAGAATGTCACTGTCCTTCATAATATTTTTAATTGCAACTTTAAATTATATCTGCTCGAAGATCTTGAGATACACCGAGAGTTTAATAAAACTAATGCCACATGTGTTAATACTCAAATCCATCTCCTCTCTTTAAGAGTATTGGCAACGGTTGGTCTGAAGTTACCTAGCTAGCTTCTCCATGAATCTTCGTACAGCGGAGTTGATCTTGTCTTCTCCGGTGATATCTGATTTCGTGGCCAGGACGGTTTTTCCTCCTCTTATAGCTGGAAAAATTGGTCTGCCTGCGACTTTGGTTTCGCTGAGGTCGGCATGCTCAATTCTGTTGTTTTTAGTCAGGCACCTTTTAATTCCAATAATTCTATATAAAAAATGTGTTTTTTACCTTCATTCATTGTATATTTTATAATTCTTTTTAATCATTGTAATGTTTGGTTGTTTAAAATTCCCTCCATAACTTGTGCCTGCTGGTTCAGTGGTACCAACCCACTTTTATCTTTGTCAATTTTAACTTTTGATCATTTCTCATGAAATTCATTTCTGTTTCTCAAGTTGGCAATTGTCTTGACAACTTCATTGTCAACTGTCAATTGTCACTCAGTTCGTTTTGGCACTGTCAATATGGGTACTTTTTCCGTTTTTTCCGAATTTTCACTAACGTTCTACGATTTCTTGTGCTTGGCTTCATGCCGAAGCACAGCTTTTTATTTAAATTTTTTTTTACCTTTGAACAGGTGAGACTGTTTATTTCTACGTGTTGGGATGAGCCCCCACGTTTTTTCTTAAATTGCAACCAGCCCCAAGTTATGGTGGAGAAGAGGGACCGTATTGTGGCAACTCTTTTTTAATCTATTGATATATTAATTTTTATGCTACTTCTACATTCATTGACAAGTAAGTTTTCAAGATTTTTTTTATTTTTTTTCAATGTTCAGGAATATCACGATATGATTATATTGTTATAGCTCCGTTTTTTCTCTCTTTGTAGTGTCTCTGATGATGGCCTAACAGGCTGAAAGCGCTAAGACATATTTACTGTGTTTTATTATTAATAAAACTCTACCTTACACACTTTAAATACTTGCGATTCATTTCTTATTACCCAGTGTGTACACACCACTCAACCTCTTCAAAATAAATTTAACATCTTGCTGTGTAATTAGTTTGTCTTTATGAGAATTGAAGGAATCTTAAAAGAACTGTGGGTATTCTGATTGATCACATTAAATCGAATAAAATATATTTGTAACGACATCGGTAAAAAATGACACGCATATCCTTGTTTCGCGTATGCATGTTTATTCAACACCACAAAATATTTTGACAGCTTGAACGAATTGTTTATTCAATCCGAAACCACGACAATGTTCCCAATGTTTATAAACACACTGCTTCCTTTGTACTGTTTATTTTCCTTTCTGTATTTGAATTCCAAATAAAATAGACTCGCGAATTATTGAAAACACATGTGCTCCCATACGGAACGTTTACTCGGTTCAGTTTCGAGTAGTTCATTAAAAACGATTCTCGGCGTTTTCGTGTCACTTTGATTTATGGTTTACGGCCGAATCAAACAAAATATATGTTGGCTGTTGAATAACAAGTGGTAATTAACTTTATATTTTTATTACTACGTTTTTACGAGCTTTCAGTTCAGTGTAATATTGAATTTATTTGCAAAGGTGTTATGGCTGAAATCAAAATCCGGACAAATCTTTTACTACGAATCTGTAGTACATACTCGTAATTAATTCCTAATAGCTTCATACTAATTAATACTCTTCACATGCGTTTATTTCTCAAAAGGTCTATACCTTCGTAAACTCTGACGAGTTGCTAAGGCATCCATCAAATAATGGATGCAAAAAGAGTCCCAGCAATGGTAAAACAACTGTCCAGTATTCAAATATTTTATTAAGGAAATACCGGCCAAGTTCACAAAAGACCGACAGGTACAAAAACGACAAATCGTTAGAATAACAGTAGGTCTTCTTATCGGACACTGTCGTCGAAGAAGGCACATGAATGTCATCAATCCAGCAGAAGAAGCAACAGTGTGCAGCTTCTGTTTAGAAGAGTCCGAGTCTTCTGCCATTGTGAAGGCCTGTTTTTAAGGAGGTCCTTTCGCCACCAATGTTAAATAAAAAATATTAGATTATGACTAAAATTAATTTTTTTCTAATAGTAGATGTCCTTATTTATTTAATAGTGAACTTTTAACTATACCTTACCGTGCAAATTTTTGAGAGAAATTTTTTTTAAAAATGTGTGTGTTTGTACAGTGTCTTATGAGAAAGTAAGACCTCAACAACAATTTTCGAATTATAATTAATTTTACTATTATTTATTGATTAGATGGAGTAGAAAAAAACTAAAAATAAGGTCTTTGAAATATTTAGGTTTTGTTTTTTACAATAAAATATATAGGTTACCGTGGAATTTATTGAGAAATTATTATTACAAAATCACAAAAAATTTTCAACTAGGTTACTTGAAAATTTTTTGTGATTTTTTAATATTAGTTTCTCAATAAGTTCCACGGTTTACTATATATATTTTATTGTATAAAACAAAATCTAAATATTTCAAAAACCTTGTTTTTAGTTTTTTTCTACTCCATCTAATCAATAAATAATAGTATAATTCGAGAATTGTTGTTGAGGACTTACTTTCTCGTGAGGCACTGTACAAATACTCACATTTTTTAACAAAAAATTCTCAAAAATTTGCAATAAAAGTTCAGTATTAGATAAATAATAACTTCAACTATTAGAAAAAAATTAATTTTAGTCATAATCTAATAACTTTTTTTTTAACATTTGAGGCGAGAGGTGTGGCGAAAGGACCTCCTTAACAATAGATGATCAAACTGCAGCAGCATCTTACTACATGCAAGAGCCACTGTCAAATCTACTAATAAAAAAGACAAATCTAGACGACATACTCTAAATAACGGAGTCTTACAATATATCTGAAAAGATCGCGGTGAACAAGGACAAATAATGTCCAACTTCTATTGAATCTAATCTTACCTCATCCACCTTTGTATATTCAGTGTGGTATGGCTATAGCTTTGCTTTTTTGATATTTTATATTAACTACAAAATAGGTCGCTACGACATAGCCACTTGCGACTTTTCAGCTGCAAGTATTAGCATTCTGAAAGAATCTATATGTATGTACCTAAGAGCAGATTTGAAGTATAAGTTCCTTAATGTAAAAGTAAATGAGAATATTGAACAGTTATGGATCAGAGTTCTATTTGATAAACATATATTTCAATAGGAGTATATTATACCTAGATCACCTAAAAAGAATATTTTGAAAGATTTAATAAATAACTTTGAAGAAAATTAATTGACTTAATTCCAAGCTAATCAAAAATAGTTATTGGTGTTGATATAAATATTAATTCTTTGAAAACATCAGATAATAAAATGATAAAATTCTACGACACTATAAGCGTTATTTAATTTTAAACAAATTATTGATAAACCGACTTGCATTACAAGAACTTCAGAATCTCTATTAGATGCTATTATCATTCCGGACGTTCTGAAAGTAAATCGATTCGGTAATTTTGAATTGTCAGCTAGTATTCGGTCAACTTAATTTGAGAAGTCACTTTGAAAGTAACAAAGAGCAGAAATTTAAGAAATATTAACAAACAGTTGCTGCATTATCACCTATCAGAAGATTTTTAACAATATATTTTATTTGGAAGACGTAAATGAAATGGTAACATATTTTGCAAATAGGTAACTTGCTAAAGGTATTTGACAATCTGGCAAAGCTTAATTATGGTACAACTAAAAAAACCAAAACCTCCATGACTTACTGATAACATTAAACTTATGGTTAAATTATGCAATAAAGCTTTAAAAAAATAAAAAACGCACGCACGCACGCACGCACGCACGCACGCACGCACCCACGCACGCACTCACACACACACACACACACACACACACACACACACACACACACACACACACACACACACACACACACACACACACACACACACACACACACACACACACACACACACACACACACACACACACACACACACACACACACACACACACACACACACACACACACACACACACACACACACACACACACACACACACACACACACACACACACACACACACACACACACACACACACACACACACACACACACACACACACACACACACACACACACACACACACACACACACACACACACACACACACACACACACACACACACACACACACACACACACACACACACACACACACACACACACACACACACACACACACACACACACACACACACACACACACACACACACACACACACACACACACACACACACACACACACACACACACACACACACACACACACACACACACACACACACACACACACACACACACACACACACACACACACACACACACACACACACACACACACACACACACACACACACACACACACACACACACACACACACACACACACACACACACACACACACACACACACACACACACACACACACACACACACACACACACACACACACACACACACACACACACACACACACACACACACACACACACACACACACACACACACACACACACACACACACACACACACACACACACACACACACACACACACACACACACACACACACACACACACACACACACACACACACACACACACACACACACACACACACACACACACACACACACACACACACACACACACACACACACACACACACACACACACTATGTATTATTTAATAATTAAAATTAATCTGAAATCTGAAAGAATAATAACAAAAATACAAAATCTGTAGTTCTGCAAGACCGTGCACGAGTTATTATACGATATGTCTATATGCTCACATTTCTTGTTAAAGTATTTTTGCTAATTTTGACCTGGTATTTAAAGCTTTATTGCTAATATTTTTTTGACGTTGATTGTTTCTCTTTTTCCATGTTATTGTAGATTATTATGGGTCTTGACTGCATTTGTTATTTTTTCAATTCTTTTCTATACCTACCTTAGGTTTTCTTACCCTTATTTCCAAAGGTCGTGTATTTTATTCTAATTCATTATACTTTTTCTTTCAGTTTTTTCGAGGTGGCATCCATTGTGTTACTCTTCTTAATAATTTTATTCTAAGAATGCTGATTCATCAACAATTCAAAGTTGCAGATTTTTCAATATAACCTTTTTCTGACTACTATTTGCTCAATTTTCTAAGATTTTAAAATTTAATTTATTGCGTCATTGCACACCATATTTAACTTTACCACAATATGGAGTTCCTATAGCTATTTTTCAATTCATTAAGTTTAGATGTTTAGTGTTAAGTATATCAGTATCTTTATCATTAAAATATTAACCTGTTACAACTTTGTAATTTTGTATTACTGTTTTCTCGACCGTTGATTAAGTTTTATGCTGAAATTTTAGCAATCCTTCCCCCACACAAGCATAGCTTCGGGAATTTTTCATTTAGAATTCTAAGGATTCTACCTTGATCAGTTTTGGCAGCGTTAGTCTCTTTCTTGTTATTTTCTTGTTAATTAATAATATGATTTATTCTGCAATAGTTCATTAAATTTATTTACACATTACATAATGCCTTAAGGCCCAAAGCCTGTACAAAATAATTTTTTCAAACAAAATGAGCACGAAATATAAAGTTTTTGTATCTAATACAGCTTTAAAATTTATTTTAAATTGTCTGGCTCACACGGTTTAATTAAAAAGAGAACATTATTTCGTAATTTTTTATAGAAACATTGTTCAGCCCTCATTGCTGAAGTTCTTAGATAATTATTGCACAGAAGCATTAATATCAATATTTAAAATGATCTATTGATGGGTACTTATAATAATCAATTAACATGCTTGTCAGAACATTTATTTTATTACCGTCTCATTTATGTCGTACTGGAAACGGTTTTCACAGATTAGATCAAACTAATAGCTTCTACTTATTATTCTTCAGGTGAACGATACGATAAATGTATTTATTAATAAAAGGTTATGATTATAATATGTTAATTGTAGCTACATTTATGCTTAGTTTATGATCGCGATAATAACACCTATTACAATCTTATCGTCAGCTACGTATATCAATTTCCTGGAGATAAATGTACAGGAAAAAGTAATAAAATGAGTGAATTTTTTTATAGGTATTAAGGATATAAAGATGCCAAAACAGATAATGTGAAATTGACTATTATAAAGTAATTTCTTGATAAGAGACAGTAATAATCAGTTTATAGAAATATGAGTGCCTACCATGGAAGAAGATCCTCAAATTATTTAACAAACTAAGCAATAATGTAGAATTAACGTTTCATGGTTATTGTTCATTAAAATTTACCGGTCTTTCTATATTCCGTACAGCCCTTTGTTTTATTTTTGTTTTCATAATTTTGTTGCTGAACAACGAAGTTGTAAACGATTAAAGGCCTATAATATAAATGTTTACTTAATTTTCATGGTTTGTTGTAGGATGTGATGGGTGGCGTATTAGAAGTAATTTCATTTCTGTTGTTTAGACATCCAGGGGAAATATTTTTTTTTCTTTTTGGAGTCTTTTTTATGCGGTTTACCTGATGACTGACCCCAATTTTGTGATGTTTATTTGATATGTTGACAATGTAATTGGTTTATTTTGTAAAGATAATACCTCTATCTTATTTACTTATATCGTACCTCATACTACCTGTAACTATAATACCCTCTTACGAGTGAATTTTTACCCCACAAGCTGAGTTTGTTTGGGGAACGGGATGGCTACTATTATTATTTGCCGTGGCGCTCCGGGGCGACTTAAAGATGATTGATGGTGCCATTTGACTTACAGGTGAGGAAAACCCGAAAAACCTTACCCACCATATGGTCTTATACCGTTGGATTGGGTCAAATTCATAAAAAAAATTAAAATTAGGATTTAAACCAAAGAGGGCTACCATGTAGATGATGGTGAGTGTAATTTTCCGTGTTTTTCGGAAGTCGAATAATAAATCATGTCAGTAGTACCAGAGTGCCACGCAAGATAATAATAGTCTCTCATCAATCGAAGCTCTTCTGTTACAGCTTCTAGGGTTCACTCGTAAGGGGTAAATTATAGGGAAAGTGCCTATTTTTATTAGTAATTATTATTATAATCTGTATGTTTTGATGTTCCTTTTTTAACATATGTAGCCACTAGGCACTAGAGGATTTGTCTGTAATAAATGGTCATTATTAACCAGTTTTAGGACGTTTTATCCAGAAACCTTCTCAATCGCTCTAAACAAAGATTGCGGTTAAATTTTAATAATACGTTTTTCGATATTCATACCTATTTTGGAGTATTGCTTGTAATGTGCAACTCTATAGTTTTGATTTAAATTGTGACTAATATTGTTTTTTGTGATCTAGAATACCAAGCCTAAGCAAATTCTATATTTTCAGCAAATTTCCCTGGAATGATTTTACGTATTTTTTTCTGAAGTACCTACTGTGAGTGATTAGTTGGTTACCTGAGTGTTAACATTTTTGTCACATCTAGGTATCATCTGACAGCATTTTTCTTGTTAAAAACTCTTATTATTGTAATATTGGTTAAAAAATTATGTAATTGTGTAAAAATATAACCCACAGGATAATTAATCTACTGATTGTTAGACAGATACACTGATGTTCGCCTTAAGCTTTTCAATAGAATCTACAATCTGACATTTAACATTTGAATTATTGAACGAAAAGGTGACTGGAAACGTGTCTTAAATTTTCTAATAATTTTAGCATTTGTAAAACTTTGTACAAGAGCCAATATCCCTCAAAACTTCCTTGGCACCGTCCATTTTAATACAATTAAATTATTTTTTTTTAAGAATCCTGAGTCATGAAAATATTGCTTGATAATATCACTTAGTAGATGATCCATTGCGCTGTTCAAGTGCAGAAACTATTTTAATTTCTACCGTTTTATTTCATCTGAAAATCTGATATTTTCGAAGAACTTGTCAATATAAAAAAATAAAAGTTTTCCCTGTTGTTTTGGTTAGTTTTTAGAGTTGACAAATCTTAAAGCTGCCTGTGAATCCTGAATTATGCTTTTTATACTTCGCAACAACATTATGCTCTTGCCAAGATGGAAGTAATGGGTTTTGTTTCCATTTCGCCCAGTAGAACTGTTCAAAACTTTATTTACATTACACCACACTATAAGTAAATACAATCGTATCAAGTAAATTCAAATACGCATTGCAACCCCCGAACAACATACAAAAATCAATTTTAATTAATCGAATATTTTCAATTATATAAAGATAATTATTATATTCGATTTTGATTAATCGATTACAGTATCATACTGTTTTCAAACACTACAACTATTAACTAACTTGACTGTACTCTAGTGACAATTAATCGATTCATAAAAATAATCGATTAATGGAAAAATAAATTAATCGAAAATAATCGATTAATCGAAAAGAATCCGTTAATCGAAAAGAATCGATTAATTGAAAAGAATCTATTAATCGAAAATAATAACCGATTAATAGAAAAGAATCGCTTAATAGAACACAATTGCTTGATAGGCCTTTTCATAATGTGATGAGCGCAAGCGCAGCCGCCATGTTAAAATAGCGCCAATTCAAAAAATTCGTACTGTTTTGATCAACAATGGTTGGAAAAGCAATATTATCTCTACATACAAATCAATCATTAGAAAAAATCGTTGATGGTGATTTAAATTTTTATAACTCTGTAGAAGCACATAGTTGTGAGCAATTAAAAAGGTTCTTGAAGTGACGTGGACTTTCGGAACAAGGAAAAAGTGTGGTGATTGAGAGGTTAGGTTTCAATACATTCAATAACTGTGTAAAAAATTAATGAAAACAAATAATAATTATAACTCTATTCTAATTAATTATGCGAACCAACTATTAATAATTGCAAAAACACTTTAACATGAAAGTTAATCACGAGTATAATTAATAAGATAAATTATTTAAAATTTTAAGGATCAACATGTAATTTTTAATAATATTACTGTGTATACCGAAGTAGTATTTAATATTAAAAAATATTGTGTAATACCAGACAAGGATTTTCTTCTGTTGAACCATTTTTTCCATGAAAAGGTAGTGAACAAATATAAGTATCTTTAGTAACATTATCCATCAATCGATCGAAAACCTTTGTCACTTCGACCACATTTTTTCAGTCATACCTAATCATCATTTTGAATATATTTTAATATGTATTTTGCCTAATGATTTGATAATTTTTTTATAACTGCAGGCAAGTTTTTTTATAAAATAATAATTTATACCGTGTGTCACTTTTACATATTCATGTTTAGTTTTTCCTTTCCGTATAGATAATTAATTGATTGCAAAAATTGATTTTTCAATTAAGACACTTATTACTTTACTTTTTTTAATCCATTTTTTAAACGAATACACTTAAAATTAATATTTATCGATTATAATTTTTTTCACGTGGACATTTTAACATGCTTGTTTACAAAAAACAGTACGAAAAAGATGGCTGATACTGACGCATGCGCACAAAAAAAAATTGTGATGAAAAGGCCTATAGAAAAGAATCGCTTAATAGAAAAGAATCTATTAATCGAAAATATTATATTAATCAATAATTATCAATTAACCGAAAATAATCAGTTAAGCGAAAATAATAGATTAATCGAAAATAATCGATTAATTGAAAATAATCGATTAATTGAAAAGAATCGATTAATCGAAAAGAATCAAAAAGATTTGAAAACAATGGACAAGAATCGATTAATCGATCTACTGGAAAAAACGATTAATCGAAAGAAATCAATTGTTCAATAAGAATCGACGTTGAGTTAAAGACTCCCAATTAGAGTGACCTTGATCAAGCACAGCGACTAATCGATGAACCACGCAAAGTAACAAAGTAAACGGTTGTGAAGTAATCTACGTGCGATGCACAAAATGATGCTAAAAATAACGTGGTATCAAGCAGGCACACTGTTTCACGGATCTATTGACCTCTCTAACTACAGTCATTCTTGGAAACCTCTTGCGTTCAATCAACATATTGAACCGACAGACTCGATCAGTCAAAGCACAGTGGGGTACCAAAAAACGTAGAGATTAACACGTACGAAAATACGAAAATAATACAGGTATTTTTTTTATTTGGTGTCATCGGCATCGACTACTAAGGCCATTAGCCTCGTGTTCGGTGTAGGCTTTGTTACTGTTTCCCAGCGCCACTTTAGGAACAGCACTGTTAATTAGAACCCAACAGTGAATGGTCGAGTGGGGAATCCTACCAAGGCATCAGAATTAATTTAATTATTTAAAATTAATTCTGATGCCTTGGTAGAATTCCCCACTCGACCATTCACTGTTGGGTTCTATTTAACAGTGCGTATTAATTTGAGTTTATATTTTTATGTTTTTTATGTGATTTTAAAATAAACCACCCCAGATGTCTACTAATCTCGTTGAATTCAGGCCAAATATATGTTTAACATTGTTGATTTTTTAAAAAGCTTCTACTACATAATAAAGCTCTAGATTTGGAACTGCTATTATCTTCATGTGTGACAGAAAAAGAAGATATTTTTTATTGACTACATTCCTAAAATAGTACAGTACATAATTAAATATAAAAGTAAGTACAACTAAGAAAATCGCGAGGTACAAAATTTTTGAGGGTCATTGTTTTGGTCATAAACGTTGCATATTTTTAAGTTTTCTGCTACAATATTGTTCATTTCATTCTTTTTGTTTATATTCAGTTACCTTTTAAGTTTCTTCTAATATGTTTCCTATGATCTCAAAAATTCTTGTTATTCCTTTAACTGTTCGTATATGTTATATTTATATTTACCTCGACATTTACAATAGTTATATCCATGTATTTTTAACCGACTTCAAAAAAGGGGAGGAGGTTCTCAATTCGTCGTAATAATTTTTTTGTTCAGCGATAATTCTTTAACACGGTGTCCGATTTCAATGATTTTTAGAAAGGGGACATTTCAGGGGTGGTTCCATATTAATTTGGTCAAAATCTAATAATTAGGTCCGTTAGAACATCCTCAAACTCTTCATTTTTAATGTATGTTTAGCTGTAATTCTTTACCACCTTTTCCGATTTCTATGATTCTTTTTTTGTTAGTAAGGGGGTACCTTAGGGGTGGTTCCATTGAAATTTGTTTAAAATGTAATGATGGGGTCTATGACAAAATCATCAAACTCTTCATTTTTTATCTATTTTTAGCGTAATCTTTATCACGTTGTCCGATTTCTATGATTCTTTTTTTGTTAGAAAAGGGATACCTCAGAGGTAGCTCCATATACAATTGGTCAGGATCTGATGATCTATGAGAAAATCAAAAATCTCAATTTTTAAGGGCATCTGTACGTTTTTGAAGTTGATTTTTTAATTAAAAAATTATTTTCATCCTTGCTTTTTTATTTGTCTCAGTCCTTCCTATTAGTGCTTCTAATAGGAGTATGTCAAAATTAGTACCGATTATTTAATGACAGTTTCTTAAATTTATCAATTCTTCCTACGTTCTACTCATATTGCATTATACGTGACAGCCCATTATCTCTAGTCACCTGTGTGTTGCATTAAAATTCTTTAAACTTATTCTGTACATTGCGTCTAAGAGTTTCTCTTATTGGATGTTTTTTTTATAATGTGATTAGGAATTTTAGAATTTATATCTCATCTATGAAGTATTCATTGAATTATTATTTAATAATGAGTATTGTTTCTTAACACTCGCGGAACTTCCTGCAATCTCCTTTTATACTCGAAATTAGGGTCGCTTTTAATTCATGTAAGGATCTTGTACCTATATTAAGTCTTTTAATATGCCCTTTAAGCATGCCCCTTACTTGTTCGGGGGTCCTAACAGCATAGTTTATTTTTCAAATTTCTGCGTCGGATAAGTATATTTTTAAACGATGTTGACTACGTATGCATGTTTTTTTTCATATATAAAGGCAACCCTTTCAATGAAGGATGCAGTCAGCCGAACAATCAGCTTTAATTCGTTGATTAATCTCAACAAGGACCATCTTTTGAACTTATGTCAACTATTACCTACATAATAATTGAACATCCACCAATATTTATCCTTTCAATCATGGTATATTGAACAAAACGTTAGTGTTACCTTTTTTACACCGACTTCCGTCCGTCGTCAGTCTTTTAAATATGAATAGGTAGTGTCTGATCGCTGAATAATACAGAATATTCAATAATACCGTTTTCCATGAGATCTGGTAAAACAAGAACTCATGGAAATTGTCTTTTTTTAGTGACTTTGATGACAATTTATTTGGTCATTTTGGTCATGTGAGATATCAGTACCTATTGTTGAGGTCTCTCTATAACACTCCATTATATTTTAATTTATTCGCAAGTGATTTAGAGGAAATTGTCTTCCTTTCGCTATACAACATGAAATTAGCAAAGGAACTGTGACTACGTGTCTGGCATCTATACCTATTTTGCTAGCCTTTTTCTGATTATTGTACTGCTTACATTATTTGTTACACTAGCATGTTGCAGCTAATTTCAAGCTCAGTTTCAGTTGTGGATCGGTTATGCAAGGTTGCGAATGAGCTGAAAATATCACCTTATGTCTACCGAGTCTTCAATTCAAAAAAATTAGCAATTCATTTATCCATGAGCGTAAATTTGTGGATACTGCGTTATTGCTGCAATTACAACTTCTTTTCGACCTTCTAGTATCAGTAATTTATATATACTACCTTACGTTTTGCAAGGAAATTCATATTTCACCAATTCATTGGATATCTTACTTTAATATAAGCATTATTATTATACCTCTTCTTCAATCGTTTTCTCAAAACATAGGTATATATTTATTCTTCTAGTTGATATTTACAGTTTTTTAAATTCCGTAAGTTAATATGTCTTGAACATAATAATTAATTGTAATATATTTATTTTTAGTCTCTTTAATAAGTATTCTGTTAAAGTAGAAGAAATCTAAATTAACTATTTTATTTACGTTTTGCAAGGAAATTCATATTTCACCAATTCATTGGATAGTTTACTTTAATATAAGCATTATTATTATACCTCTTCTTCAATCGTTTTCTCAAAACATAGGTATATATTTATTCTTCTAGTTGATATTTACAGTTTTTTAAATTCCGTAAGTTAATATGTCTTGAACATAATAATTAATTGTAATATAGTTATTTTTAGTCTCTAATAAGTATTCTGTTAAAGTAGAAGAAATCTAAATTAACTATTTTATTTACGTTTTGCAAGGAAATTCATATTTCACCAATTCATTGGATAGCTTACTTTAATATAAGCATTATTATTATACCTCTTCTTCAATCGTTTTCTCAAAAATTCATATTTCACCAATTCATTGGATAGCTTACTTTAATATAAGCATTATTATTATACCTCTTCTTCAATCGTTTTCTCACAACAGGTATATATTTATTCTTCTAGTTGATATTTAGTTTTTTAAATTCTGTAAGTTAATATGTCTTGAACATAATAATTAATTGTAATAGATTTATTTTTAGTCTCTTTATAATAAGTATTCTGTTTTATTTTCGTCGAATACTCATTCTATTTAACTGTGAACATGTATCCACCAATATGCGGTGATTTAGTAGGCGTAACATTTGATGAATAATTATTTTTTAATAATTTCCCCAATATTTTTATAGTCAAAACATTTTTATACACAAAATCGTGAAGGACTAGAGAATTACCAATTATTAGGTATATCTTACCTCTGCAAATTTCTTCTCAGATTCGTCAAACATAAGATTGGAATTACAGCCCGTGATACATCCCTCGCCGTTCTTTCTAACTTCACAGTCGAATTTCTGCACAGCTGGATCGACAGGAGCTCTGATATCAATTTCATCTTTCGGTCCCTCGATGCACATGTGTTCATGGTTATTAACCTCAGGAAATCTGGAGCAGTTTAGTGCGTCCGGCCACGGAAATCCGAACCCCTGTAAAACAGGGTAGCACCGAGATCTAACACCCTCGCAAAGTCCTCGACAGGGTCCAATGGGATTAGTAACTTTCTCTGTACACATTGGCACGTAAACGGAACACAAAAAAAGTTTCAAATTTTGGCTACAACCGTACTGAATCAGAGGCGAAAACGACTGCAGTTGTAAATCGGCCTCTTGTTGAATGTCATTACCTCCCAAATTGGGCATACTTGTTGAATTGTACCACATCATACACATTTCCACTCGGATCGGTTCACAATTCCGCATCAGGGGCTCGGAAATTGAGACACCCCAGAAGAAACCGAACAACAACAACAAAAACATTGTTTTTGAGGTTATGTTTAATTCGCGCGCGTATCAACTCGCTCTTAAAACGATCTCCGACAGAGTAACTTCAACTTCTCGGTTCTTCGACTAGGTAGGTAGACGAACGCGGTTTGGAATGTTGTTATGCCGAGATAATGCCGGAGTTGACCGAGTAGGGCCGATTATTCAAATTAAGCTTTACAGGCTCCATAAGATTGTTCAAAAAAACCAAACAAGCTATTTTAGGCAGGTTAGTTAGTGGATGGAGCGCGTTCGCGGGGGGAGGAAGGGGATGTTTGTCAGTATGATTAATTGTCTGACAAAATTGCTTCGCTTGACAGAATACAATTAAATTTGATTGAGAAATGGTGGATTGTATACCTATAAAGTCATTAAGCTACCTGTTGAGTTTATATTTTCGGAACTTTACGACTAGCTGTGTGATGATAGGTAAATAAACCGATATGTTTATCATAATAATAATCATAATGGAGCGATTGATTAACTGCTTTTCAAATAGCTCACAATAATCAATACATTAAATAGTTAAACAAAAAGCTTATTATCAACAATTTCGTCAATTTAATAAATTTTGCTTGCTCTTACATTTAAATAAAAAGAAATTATATGTGAACTTATACTTTTCGTCTGAATACGAAATACACCAAGATTTTAACAGCATAAAGTTTTGTGATTTTAAAATTAGTTCTCAATATTGTTGTAAGGTTTAGAATTATTTTTCTACTACCATTTTGATTTTCTTCTCTAGTCCAGATATTTTAGCTCTTTATAAGAACATCTGAAATTATGCTACATTTATTTGTTCTGCTTTATTTTTAATATTTTTTCGTCATACGTTTAATTCACAACTGCTAATAATTTTAAAATGTTTGCTTTCTTCTGTTGTGATCCATTTATTTTGTATGCTCACTATCTTTTTTCCCATATTCCTCGATTATTTTATTATTTTATTCTTTTACCTATTTGTTGAATTTTTTTTTCCACTTTTTCTTCGTTGACTTTGTTTAATAAGGTATCTATATTTCACTCGGTCAATAAATTATGTTCTTTTTTGAGATTCCATAGATACTTACCGTCTAATTTATAATAGTAGTTTATGTTACAAGGACGAAAAGTTGAGTTTTTTGGGCGACTACGAGAAGCTTGCTAAGCGAGACGTAGTCAAGTGAGTTATGACCATTACCGCAAGTTGAATACCGTACTTTATCTACGACTAAAACAATAAATACTAAAAGCACATTTTCTGTAAACGAGTTAACGTTCTTATTGCTACACCAATCTTGAAAATTTTTTCATACATCTTTATACTTGTTTTTTCATTTTTCTGGTAATAAATGCATTATTAGCTACTTCTCTTATTTCTGGAGGTGTATATAATAACTTATCTTCACTATCTAAATTCATTTTTTTTAGCACTATTATTTGAAATTGATTTGAAAATTATCTTGTTAAAATATCAAATGACATTAATTCCTCAATGATAATTCGAGAGACGCTAAAATGGTGGTTCCCACCTTATCGAGACTGAGGCCAACAAGGGCAAACTCGTAGCGTAACAAAAAAGAGAAATGATTTAACTTGGAACGAAAGACCGAAAGCCGATGAATTTTTTGGTTTGTGAAGCATTGGCATTAATTAGGTTAAACCATGTGATGATTTTCACAAGCCTTGATTTTTAAAACCATTCTATATCGCCTTTTAATTAGGGTTTAAAAACTTGTTTGAGCAATTTATCCAATAATAATTGGACCCTTTACCTCTTAAGCCTGCTCATGTAAAATATTTGGGCTTCTTACTTCGCCCATTTATATAATATTAATAAAGGACAGAAGGATGAGTATTGCAACTATGTTAAAAAAATAAATTGGCTTTCAGTTCAGAATTATGTTCAGTACATGACTGATATTTAGTTATAAAATAAAAATGACATAGTAGCACCGCATCAGATCTATTAGAAAAAATTTAATATAATTCGCAATATCACAACTATAATACAAGAATCCAATCTGACTTTCATGTACGGCAAGCCATCACTAAAAGTTCCCAAAATACAATTTCTATTAAAGGTTTAAAAAATTTAATAGACTGCCTACAAAAATTAAAAAAAAAAAATAATAAATGTATTCAAAAGTAACCTCAAACAATACTTGATAAATAAACAGAACAGATATACTTTCTTGTGATATTACTCTTTAAGCCTGCCCTTTTTAAGTATTTCCCTTAATTTATTGTTATTTTACCCCTCGCTTTACCCGCATTTATTATAATTTTTTTTTGTTTTGAGATCATGTACTTTATTTAAAAAAATTACTTGATGTTATATTAATACTACTTAATATGTTTAAATTATTAATAGTTTTGCGACGATAGGTTATAGCAACTTAAAGCCACAAATCTATTTTTGTGTTAAAGCAGATCCATAGAAAGCAATGTAATTTACAAAGGCCTCCCTTCAACATACAAATAAATGACAACTTTATTATTAAAATAAAAAACAACAAAATACCTCGGTACCAAGGTTAGAAGAAGATTCATTTTTAAATTTTATTTATTGAGGAAATTTATGACTAGAATTTTACTGATTATTATTTACAATTTGCTGGTTGAATATGTAATCCAAAATCGTATAATAAAAATTTTCTACAAAAAACCAGCATTATATCCTACCTCTCTTTTATATAATAAAAAAGTGCTTTGTATGAGAACATTATATTATCTGTCTTGCTGTACCTTTATTTATGGAAAGTCTGAATTGAGATACACTACAAATTATTTGCAATAAATATCCAAAGAAGTATACATTTTTAAATAATTTGACATTTAAGAGCCATTCATACATAACAGTTAACATCTTGATACTTGACAGGCACAGCCAAGCATTATTCTGATTTTTACCAAATAAAATGGCCGGTTAATTATTCTATGGGATTGCGACAGAGAGCCAGTAAAATTGATGAAGGTGTTTTTGTGGCTAGGGGCGAAATAGTAGTACGCTTAAGTTAGCACCACCATAAAAAAGTCATTTTTAAGAAATTGCTTATATATTTTTCATAAATTGGCAGGCTTGGCTACTAATTTCGAATAAAAATAGCCTCCAAAATAACTATGGTTGCAAGTATGAAGGTCGAACCCACCTTAGAAATTTCACCTTCACTATCAACAGCTGTTGTTTGACAGGTTGTTAGAGAATGTTTGCAATTTATGGAATTTTAAGAATGTTAGGAATGTTGACGTTAGAAATAATTGGAATTCCTAAAATTGTCACATAAGAAATGCATATGCAAATTTTAAGAAAATTGATATTAAAGTAGTTAGGATGAACCGAAAATTCTAAACATCAATAGGGTTCTAAGTTACAAGTAATTATTCAAGAAAATCAAAACCGCAAGTCAATAAGAACTTTCGTTCTAGAGTTATTGTGCCGGCATACATACACACAGACGACCAGACGAATTTTTTTTTACATTTTTGTCTGCGCGAATGCAATACTGAGGCCCTATAGGAAGGGCCTCAGTAATAATTGACTTTTCCGCCTACGGCAATTTCATAATTTTATAATCTTTTAAATATTTATTCCTTTCCAGTTGTTAAAAAATGTTTCTAAAATTTTACGCTAATAGAACGTATTTATCGGCTTTAAAATTTCCAAGTATTTACTGCGCACACTATTTACATACCGAATTATCGTAGGAGCCCAGCGTGAGTTATAATAACTCACTATTAAAACTATTTGTTTATTGATACTATTAATTGTTCAAAAGCAGTTAAATAATTAATATATAAATTATTAGGAGTAGATAAAATTAATTTATTTACCTAGTTTATTAAACATCAGTGTCAAAAAAAAATTACAAAAATGAGTAGTGACGAAGAATTCATTACGAGCACGCCCCCAGAAATTAGAGACGCGGCAAATTTGGTGTTTTTAAATTTGATTCAAAAAAAAAAAATCAAAAATGAAAGAACCTACCTCAGATTTGAAAATTCTAATCGGTATGCAACACTGTATACACTTAACTTTAGAGACCATGGCCGATAAAGTACTTTATAAAATAAATAAAAAAGTTCTACTTTTCGACTATGTATTCTGTCCGAAAAACGACGTTTTGTGACACATTCGAATATAATAGTTATTTATGCAACAAGTGCAAAAAGTTAGTGTTCATTGCACGAGTTGCATACAATAGTTGTTCTACGTTCATGCAAAAACTAAAAAAATGTTTTATTTAGGCGACACTAAGTGCAGATGAATAAAAAGCGTAATTTAATAGCAAAATATTTAATATTTAATAATTAGCATCGATTAACATTGAAAAAGTACTATAACTATGTTAAGAAAAATACATTTTTTATTAATTTATTTATTAAATGATTGAGAATAATATAAAATAAGCAATTGTTTTTAAAACGTAATACAATCTCACAGAAAATGAAAATGGACTAAATATTTGGCGTCGATTTGAATATTTATGTTTGTCATGATCATAAAACGCTGTAGTAAAATAACAGATAAGTGCAATAATATTTTTATTGCACTAGTGCATTAAAGAACCAGTTTTTTCACTAAATATAGTTTTTAATAAAGTTTTGTTTTTTGCATGAACGTGGAAAAAAGATATTTAAACGTAAGTGTGAGATACATACGAGTAAATTTTAAAAAATCATTATTATTTATTTCACAGATTGTAATATAATTATTATTTTAATTTTGGAAACTCACCAGAAAAATATTAATCAATATTAAATATGATATTGACATGAGGAAATATAACCTCATTTATTTGAATTTTACTGATTACAGACAAGGAAAGAGAGAGGACGCGTAACAAATATATCGATAACTTTTAGCATTCTGTGACGATTATCGATTGGCCGCCATTATTTTGGTTCTAAGTATTTCGGCGACACCACAGCTTTTTACTCGTGTTTACTTGTTATTTTTGAATTAAACGACATTTGATAATTAGTTTGTTACAATAGTTTATTGTGTTGCATATCAATGTAAATCTCGGTATTTTATGTATTTTCTCATATTTTTACTTTCCTATCTGTATACAGATGTAAGGAAAGTATAGGAATCATGATTTTTTTCGACCTCGAGTTTTCGACGGATTTTTGCGTTTTGAGGTCCCCTGAATCCGTTTTGACTATTTTCGCGATGATGTCTGTGTGTGTGTCTGTGTGTGTGTCTGTATAACGCATAACTCATGAACCGATACACAGAAAAACACCAAATTTTAAACTTAAGCTTTGTTTCAGCGTCCAATGAGCTGATTAGATTTTGGGCAGAGTCGGAACATCTGGGGGGGTACTTTATAGATGGTCATTTTTATATTTTATGGAATATATCTGTTATTTACGTTTGGAGAAGAAAATTCTTCAAATAAAAGTTACTTCTAATATAATTATCTATAATTTTTGTTTTATGCAAAATTTTTCTAAAATGGTCCGTATTCGAGAAATTTGACAAAATGTAAAAAAAATAATTTTTTATAAAAATTAATCAAATAAAAGTTGTTTGTAATATAATTCTCTATAATTTTTATTCTATACATAATTTCTCTAAAATGGACCGTATTCGAGATATTTGAGAAAATGTGTAAATTTTGAATTTTGAAGAAAACTCAAAAACGGATAAAGAAAAAAACATTAAATTTTAAACTTAAGGTTTATTTCGGCCTGACGTGAAATAATTAGATTTTGGACATAGTCGGAACATCTGGGGGGGTACTTTATGGAAGGCAACTTTTATATTTTATGGAATATATCTGTTATTAATGTTTGGAGAAAAAAATTGTTCAAATAAAAGTTACTTCTAATATTATTATCTATAATTTTTGTTTTATGTAAAAATTTCCTGAAATGGTCCGTATTCGAGAAATTTGACAAAATGTGCAAAATTCTGATTTTTATGAAAGTTTTTGAAATAAAAGTTGTTTGCGATATCGATCTCTATAATTTTTGTTTTTACATGATTTTTCTAAAATGGACCGTAATGAAAATATTGTAGGAAATTTAAATTTTTCAGTATTTTCGTTTTCCATGAATATCTATAGAAAAATGTTTTGAGGTAGATGTATGTAGACAATGTATATATTTATTTTATCCTCTAAACATTTATAGAGATGCTGCAATAGGTTGTACAAAATAACCGGAAAAAGCCTATAATAACTAGATAGGAAAGTCATGTGTTGGACACATCAGATTTTTAATTTTATTTGAATGTTACACAACTTGGTATTTATATATTGTATATGTATATCTCACTTAACATTAATAAATGTTACCCGCCAAGTTTGTTTATTTTATGCTTTTCATTCATGTTTAAAAGGCTTAGCTTTAGAGCAGAGCATGTAAGGGTTTCGTATTACTCCACTTTTTAAGTTTATTTTTGATTTTTGTTCAAAGAAAAAAATATATGCATGCAGGTAAAGGATAAATTTGTGTTCCTCTTGAGACGCTTTTACCAAATTTGATTGTTTGTTCTAAAAAAAATTATCTACTTTTTATTACCCATTTTCTCAATTTTCTTAAAAAAACTACTAAATTGAATTTTGAAAAAGTGATTCCAGAGGAGCATAGATTTAACTTTTCCTACACGCACATACTTTTTTTATTTAAAAATAGTCAAAAATAAACTTTAAAACTGGGGTACTACGAAACTCTTACAATTTATAATATATTTATTTTATTGATGTTTTATGAGAGAAATAAATTTTATGTATTTGTATTACTAAGATTGGCATATATATTATATGCAAGGGTTTTATAGTACACCAATTTTACAGATTTTTTATTTTTACTGCAAGAAAAATTATGTAAGTACAGGTAATGGCCCAATCCGTACCTCTCTGGAGTCACTTTTTGAGAATTTAAATCAGTCTCTTTTGAAAAAAATCTAAAAAGATGTCTTTCTATCGAAAGGAAATAAAAATGTCAGAAAGTGCTAGAAGGGAACAATACATTAAATTTTTGCATACAGGAGCATTTATTTTTCTTATAATAAGAATACATTTAAAGCTTTTCCTTCTAGAGGGTGACACCAACAAAATGTATATCTTTTTCTAATATTTACAAGTGATTTGAATTTATTTTGTTTTATGTACACTTTGTTATTTTTTAGATACAGTAATTCCAAAATTAAAAGGTATACTGTGATATATAATAATATAATATAATAATTATAAATATGTTTTTGTTTAACTTTTATATCGCACGGGAGTTTTTTTTTTAATATCTCTTCGCGCTAACAATAATTAATTTCAGCATGTTAACAACTCTTTAATTTGTTAAAGTAATGTATATTTTTTCGAACTAAGTAATAGCTATTTGTATATTAAGAGCGGAAAGTGCAACTTTGCCGCTTAAGATAAAAAGTTGCCGCGTGACGCATTTTATCGTAAGCGGCAAATAGCTTTCTGCTCGGATTACATACAAGATTTTTTCTACGATCACACGATATTAAAAGTATATAGTTTTAATTTGTCGAATTCAAATCTTACTACGTTAATTTGACAGACACGGCTAACTTGACTAGCAAACGAAAAGTATGTTGTGCATATTGTGTTGCCTGCTTACTCTAGGATTAATTTTATGATACGCATAAAAAATATTTGTTAGTAAGTACATCTTACAAAATAACTTACAAGCTCATCAGTTAGAATACTCAAATCGCAAACTAATGGCTCATACACTGTTTTAAGTTTTATTTAATTTTACAAACAAAAAAATCAAATTATAAAAATAATAATAACTGGTGAGGATTGAACTCACGACCATCAGGTTCAAAGACATACGCGCTAGGCTCTACACCAACAAGACATGATAAATATAAGTGTTAAAAACAGGGTAATTTATTTTTAAACTTTTTATTCATTTAAATATTAAGGAAAATAATTTTGAGTATTAAATGTTCAACTAAAAGATTCAGATTAGTCTACATTTTCTTTTAAAATATCGATTAGCTTTATAATTATTACATTTCTAATGAAATTTCTAATGAAAATAGGCGTGTGCAAAAAGTAATTTTCCGCCTATATGCGGCAATAATGTCAAACTCAGATAATTCATAAAAAACGTCAACTTTCCAGTTAGATTTGAAAGTGCAAAAGCCTACTTTGGATAGTGATCGTAGAAAAATAATTTTTCTTGCTCCCGCGCGTGACTTTGATCTGTCGCACTTTTTGATGCGCGTTGCAAAAGAAAATTTTCTAAAAGTTTATAGATGAGAACAAACGATTGTGACACGAGATCAAGCTGATTGGGCATTGTTGCACAACGAAAGACGAAAACGAGTCACTGCTTCAAAATTTGGAGAAATTTGTAAAAAATAAAAATTTTTGTTGATTCCGAATTTGATTATGTTGCTGCCAGTCCGGATGGAATTTAAGAAACCAAAACTATATGATAGAGTTAAGATGTCCATATGGAGCTAGGATGTTGACTGTAGAAGAAGGACTATGCAGTAGAAAAATAACTTTTTGGCTGCATATAACACAAATGGATTTTTGCATTTTGTACATTTGGACTCCTCGAGGAATAAAAGTGGAGAAAATTCCTCATAATGACACATAGCGAAAGAATAATACACGGACCAACATCATACGAGTGGTGGGGGCTTGTTCAATTTTCGGCTGAGTGAAAAAACAGTACAAGTACGGTACATGTACTGTTTTTTCACTCAGTAGCCATGTCATTTCGTAGACAAATTTGACACAGAATTCAAAAACTGGTGGTCGCAATTTCATAAAAAAAAACCTCTAATCAGCTGATGAACAAAAAGCTAATTTTGTCATTCTGCAGTACAGCCAGTTTACATACACTGGTAAAACTCCTGGATATATTACTACAAGTGCCTTCATAGGCGGTTTTCTCCCGCACACTTTTGTGCATTAGACCAGCGTTACTCAAAGTGTGGTCCGCGGAGCCCTGGGTCTCCGCAAATCCTATGTGGGGGCTCCGCGAAGAAAATAATAGCCATAACAAAAAAAAGCAGTAGCATTGCTACAACGGGACTTGGCTTGAGGACTTTCAGTCAGTAAGAGGAAGAAGTATATGATTTTGGTATTTTGGTTGGAGGGCTTTTTTAGAGGCCAAAGTAAGGATGATATGATTTTGAGGATTTTTTTGTAAAGGTTCCGCGAAGAAACGGTAGGGACCTTGCAAGAGGCTAGAACAAGAAGGTTTCTCCGGTAGGCATGTTTCAATTCCGTCATCTATCTTGGCACCATAGCTAAAATAAGAAGTTCTGATTGGTTGCATTGTATCGGCTGAGTGGGTGCCGAGATCACGGTCGGAAATGACTGTGGAGTGCCGAGATCAAAGACGGAACTAAAACCAGCTAAAAGCGCGATTTTCTATGGAAATAACGATCACACGCAATGTTTAATTAACACCATATTATTAAGTGATAGGAATAAGATACCCACATAAACAAATTAACAAGAACAAAAAATGAATAACTCGTAGGTTAATACAAATCAATGCCCTGTTGCCTTTGAGACATTATTGTCAACATTTATATTTCAAATTTCTCGGTCCTTTGATTTTTCTTCGTTTTGAAGAATCTTTCGAAGGTCGAACACCTGTGAAACATTTTGTTCTTTGAATTAAAGTCGTTCTTCGGCTTATTGTTGTAGGTTGTACTTTTATTGTAGCTCTGGATGTATGTCTTCTAGGCAAATAACTACCAGCAGTAGCTGAGTAAGCATCCCAAGCCATGCGAGTCGAAATTTTGTTCAAGCGTTGTATGTACATATTAATTATCTTTGGAGAAATGCCATATGTATTATGATCAGCTTGTAATAAATTCATAAGTTTCGGGAATTCAATTTTTGAACAATCGTTATTTTCTTCTGAAGCTGACAGCAAATTTGCTTTTGGTTCAATATCTATTTACGTTATTTGGTGCAGATTCCAAAGCTGATGTTGATTGAATTTCTGTTGCTCATAATGGCGCATAGAATAAAACAGGCATAACATTTTCTTCGCCAAAAGCAAGTTTAGCCATTAAATACTTTGATTGTGCCGTTATAGCGGGTGAATTGGGAAAATGTTCTTGAAAATGCTCGTAAACTCCTGCTTGGTGTTTGCAAAACTTGCCTAATCTTCCTATTTTACAAGAGCAAAAACCTAG
Organism: Psylliodes chrysocephalus; assembly: GCA_927349885.1. NCBI lineage: Eukaryota > Metazoa > Arthropoda > Insecta > Coleoptera > Chrysomelidae > Psylliodes > Psylliodes chrysocephalus. The sequence goes on along the minus strand of OV651814.1, from coordinate 73,486,544 downwards.
TGTTCACTTTTTATATTACTTCGAATACACTTGTTATGAAGATTTAAGTTTCGAAACGATTTGGGTAATAATTTTTCCATACTTAGGTAGTTTCAATTAACGTAAATACCTTTATGTAAAACAAAATCACTGCATGACAATAAATGTGTCACAGCTCAGGACGTGGCGCGTACGTGAATAATACCTACAGTCAATTCCAACTACCATCTGAGCACTCCGCAGTCATTTCCGACCACGATCTTGGCACTCAGTCAGCTAATGCGATGTAGCCAATCAGAACGTCTTATTTTGGCTATGGTGCCGAGATAGATGACGGAATCGAAACATGACTCCGGTAGACCGTTACGTGTATGCTCGCCATTAGAAAAGGCATACTCAGAAGTTGTCCCTATTAACGTAAAGAAGATAGTCAATATAAAGATACTTTTATTCTACTTTAGTGATGAAATCCTAGAGTTTTACTACCATATATTATTTCTTAGAAATTAAAAAATGAAGATTCTGATTAAAAAATTACAAATAACTTTGGTAAATAATAATCAATAAAGCTACAAAAAAAAATTTAAAGCATTTTTTTTTAAATTGAGTGAAAGAACAGTGTAACTGCAAGAATTTTTTCAAATATCATTTTTTGCATAATTTTATTTTTAAATTTATGTACGTATTATTATCTGTTAACAAAAATTCAATAACTTCACAATACATAATTAGGCCGAATAACCCATAGTTCTCCTTTAAAACAGTTTTTCTTTGTTTTTTCTCAAAATGGTCATTTTGGATATGTATTATTCTTTTACTCACCGATTCAATTGATGTATTCCTACTACTTGTCTACAACCCTTTCCGCTTTGATATTTAAAGAAAAATCGGTCACTGTTGATATTTTCTGGTCTTGACGAAACATACTTTCGATAAACATTCAAATACATCTGATTAACTACAAATGATCTTGATTTTAGGTCTTCTACATCGTATAGAGTCATTCGGACTAACTCATTCATTCTACAGGCCCCAGAAATACCAAATATTAAAACCACCTAAAAAATAAATAAATGTGTAATCTAAATAGAAATTAAAACTTTGTAAATTATCTTAATCATTAAATTTTGTTTATCTGGAGCTTCCTGGATAAATTTTTCGATTTGTCCCTTCGTTAAAATCTTAGATTTCGTTGAGCTTGCCGTTTTAATAAAGAACGAAGTTTTGAATATGTAGATATATCTACATTGTGTTTAATTGCAACGGTTGACTTCAGATAATTGGCCCATAATGTTGAAGATTTCATCTTTAAACAAAGGTCTAGGAAGTATGCCATTACAGTATTTTCCGAAAAAGAACTCGTATTTTTACTCTTACATATTCGTACTTTTCTCTTGATTTCTTTGGCAATAATTCTAATCAAGGAGTCCCAAGAATGGAAAATTCATCATCACTTATCATTTTACACTGTTTTGAGTTCGAAAATACCAGCAATTAAATTTATATGCGTCAAGTTTGACAATTCAACACTAATACGTTTCCATAGTAACGCCACCAATTTTATTACGAAATTTAAACGATTTGCGGAAAAATAGTATGTTTACCTCGTAGGAAAAGCCACATTCCTGGACTATGTGTTGCTATCTTCATAGTCGTCCAGGAATGTTTGACTTTTCCTACTTGGTAAACAATATACTATTATTTAATACATAAATTAGTTTCGACCACACATTTCTATTGTTTTTACTTCTAGTGGTGAAGTCTATATTTAAAAGTGACTACTAATTCACAGTCTTTGAAGTTTAAGGAGACCAGCTACGAGGATAATTAATATCTCTTTAATAATAGTTTTGCATTTATTTTACATTTTACAGCACTTTATTTATATGAGAGATATCTAGCTCCAAATTAAATCACACATATTTACATTTACATCAAGTAATTAAATTTTCATATTATTCATATTCAACTTATGTGTTCTTAATATTATTATTGGTACTTAATCACTTAAAAATGATGAAAGAGAATATCATAAAGGTAAAATTCCTTCTTCTACGGTGTTGTCCACGATATTTTAGGTTGTAAATATATTGTCCAATACCTTTTTACAATTTATTCGAAGCAACACTATGAAAGATTTAAATCCTGGATTTCCAGCATTCAGTTTTGAGATGAGTGCAGTCACAATGCAGTTTCAGAGAAAATTCCACACCTGTAATTTTGAACCAATCAAAATACGTGTTTTTGACAGATCACCATGATAACGGAGGTATTTTAGTGGAAATTTTTTTCTCGTGGGGTACCCAACAGCGAATTATACTGGAAATTTTTTGACGTTTACAATAACAGACCATTTTCGACAGACTGGTTTTTATTTGTTCACATAATTTACAATGCTAAGGTGTTTTCTATATTCTTCGGCCACTTCTTTTCTTCTTAATGGCGAAAATGCAGGACTTTGGATGCTTTGAATTATGTGTCTATGTCTAATAAAATATATATAATATTTAGATACTAATTTATTCACCTTTTTCCCATTCAGCACTTTGAATTTTGCGTAGTTTAGGTGCAAATATTCGTGGACAATTCGGAACAAATTTTCGTTTTTCAAGTTGGAGCCACAATCCTCTATTAATCCGAGTAAGTAAGTCATGGTGCGATGATTGATCATTACATCAAACAATTTCACGCATATTTTGCATAGCGTATGATTTTCAAATCGATTCATTTTTAAATAAATAGGTAATTTTGTTGGTTTTACTTGCTGTGCAATATTCTTTATCGCAACAAAACGCGAGTTATTTAATGTTTTGAACTGTCAAAATACAATGATCACAGCCTCCTACGATTGATGCTTGCTGACGCTGGTTATGAATTTCATACCATTTTAACGCGCTCATAACGCATGTTAATAAAAACGCAGAAAAACAATTTTCTACCACTTGTAGTTATTCAAAACTTACGTAAAATTAAAGAATATACTATTTTCTATTTTCAAATGGTATTCCCATGCAACTACAATGAGTAGAAATAAGCAATTTGAAGGCCTAAATAATTGCAGCCAAAGCTATGACGTGTTGTGAATCTTCATGCAGCTTTCCGAAAAACCTCTAAAATTATAATTTTCTACCACTTGTAGTAAGCTGATGTAACTATAAAATAAAAGAATATTACATTTTTCGTTCCTAAATGGCACTTTTGAGGTACTACAATCGGTAGAAATCAACAGTTTATAGGGTCCATTGGTGTAAAGACAAACTGAATATTATTATGTACCTAAAAACTGTTCCTGTACGTATGTATCTATACAAAAATAATATTTTTTTCGTTTTCTACCACTTGTAGTAGCCCGAAGTAAATAAAAAATCAGAGAATGTAATATATTTCATCATAAAACTGCAGTACTGTGTAACTACAATGAGTAGAAAACAATATACCTTGATTAAAGGGCAGGCTGAGAAACCATTACCGAAATTGCAAAGCACATTAAATTAAATTTGATAAAATTATAACTTTCTAACACTTGTAGTAATCCAAAATTGATATAAAATAGAAAAATATATTATGTTACGCTTTAGGTTGCCATTTTCATGCAACTACAATGAGTAAAAATTTCAGAATTGTCGCAGGTTTTTAGCCATAGACCTAGAGGATGTTATCGAAATTTGTATTTGCCTAGCTGGGTTTCCAGGAGTTGAAAAATAATATAACAAAACAGAATTTTAGTTTTTTATTTTATAATATGAATACGGTTACAATTGATAACACTTAAAGAACCGTTTTCTAGATATCTTGAAATAAATGCATTACTTGTGTACATGAGAGGCTTGAAGAGTGTTAATTATGCACATTTTGATTATTAATATCTCGTTTCACAGACGGTCAAAAAATTAAATTCTTTTTAGTTACATAAAAGACATTTTCATTAACCATATATTTCAATTTTATTGAATTCTTAAGAAAAGCCGTTTTACGAGTGAACTACCTTAAGGGCTGTCTTAAATTTAAAAACACTATAATTCTTGAATTCTGGTAATATTTTATTATATAAGTAAGAGATGAGGTAACTAAATGACCGTCTCAAAAGTTCCGTCGTAAAGAAGGGACCAGTCAGTAATCCTCTGTTCTTTACATTTATATTATGAACATCTGAACGGTAGCTAATTTTGCGATGTAGGTAAGAGGGCTTCTTGTTCACAAATCGCTTATGACATAAAGTGAGAAAGTGATGCTTTCTTCTGTTCTCCACATTTAACCAACGTATTTCTTTTAATTTATGAGATATTCTTTGATGTTTTCGTATACCAAAAATCATACGTAAACAAGAATTTTGCACTCTTTGCACTTTATTTTTGTAATTCAGAGTTAAATTGGGCCCATACAATACATCCGCATAATTAAATAAGGATAGTACTAGGGTGTCACAGAGCTGTTTTTTAATGTGAATTGGAAATAAATGACGATTCCCATAAATCATCTTAATATTATAGTAAGCGCGTTATAATAACTTATTTACATGCCTCTCAAATCTTTGTTCCGAGTCCAGAAAAACACCTAAGTTTTTTGCTTCATTTACAACTTCTAATTCATTATTATTAATAACAATATTTATCGAATTTAGCAGTTGTTGCCTATAATTTTTGTTACCAAATATCATAACTTTGGACTGTGTTGTATTAATAAGCAGACAATGATCAGTTGCACAATCGATAAATCTTTTTAAATTTTCATTTATAACAATACAAGCGTGTTCCAGTTCATGTGGCTTAGAACTATAATAAAATTGAGTGTCGTCAGCTTACAAGTGGACACTGCAGTTTTGTATTTTATCTAAAAGATGAGAAGTATAGATACTGAATAATATTGGTCCCAGTATGGAGCCTTGTGGAACACCTGACCTTAATGATAGATAGTCTGAAGTAACCCCTTTAATAAATACTTGCTGTGTATTAAAGATTACATAGCCGTATCTTAAGATTATTTTCAATAAGTACCTATTTGCCAATTTTGTTTTATTTTAATTCCAAGAATTTCTTACAGTAATCGAATTATAAGTAGATAAATACCTTCCCAACAAATTTCACCGAAAATGCGATTATAGGTTTTCCATTTAGTAAGGAGGTCCAAGTTGTGTATTCTTGACAGTTTACTAAATGTCGTTTAGTTGCAACTTTAAAGGTGCAGTGTGAATTCTAGTGTGATCATGGAAAATTTGGAAGGGCCGCGTAAACGACAAAGAATCGGTCCTTTAACAGTTAATGAAAAAACATTAATATTTAATTGTTTTAAATCATTTACAGACAAACATTTATGTAAAAGTGTTGATGACACAGTGGAATTAGTTAGTAGTACGCTTGGTGTTGGGAAATCTACGATTTACAGAGTTTACAGAAGAGAAATGTGGCGAGTTTCAAACAGCACGTAAAGCTCCAGGAAAACCAAAATTTCAATTAGAAAATATTTTGAAAGAAATACTTCGAAGGAAAGTGCATGCGTTCTTCTTTAGAAAAGAATTTCCGACAGTAGACAAAGTTCCTGCCACGGTTCGAGATGATAAGGATTACCCTGAAATGAGTCGAAGCACACTATGGAAACTTTTAAAAGAAATAGGTTTTCTATGGAAGAAATTACCTAAGGACTATAAAAGAAATGAGAAACCAAAGAAGAAATATATTTTATTTGGATGAAACATGGATCAACGAGGGACATAAACCAAATAAATTTTGGCAAGATGAAACTGTTACAAGTCGAAGACAGGCTTTTTTAAATAATTTATCTACTGGTTTAAATCCACCATCAGGAAAGGGGCGCAGACTAATAATAGTACACATCGGTAGTTCAAACGGTTTTGTTAAAGGTGGTTTATTGACTTTTGAATCTACTCGTACCGGTGACTACCATGAGGACATGAATGCTGATGTCTTTAAAGAGTGGTTCGAACAAATTATAGATCTTCTTCCTCAGAACTGTATATTAGTAATGGATAATGCAAGTTATCACTGACTTATAGAAAAAATGCCCACAACCAAGTGGTTAAAAAAAGATTTACAGAATTGGCTAAATTCAAAGAATATTAAGTTCCATCCCGGTTCTGTAAGAAAAGAACTGTATCATTTGTGTTCCCTTCATAAAGAGAAATTCGAAAAATATGAAACTGATGAAATTGCAAAAAATCGTGGGATGACGGTGGTTAGATCACCACCATATCATTGCGAAATAAACCCGATTAAACTGATATGGGAGGAGTTTCAAGAAAAAATAATTCTCTTAAAATGAGTGATGTTAAACAGTTGTTTTTGGAGGCTGTAAATAACGTGAAGCCTGAAAACTGGGAAAAGGCAGTAAATCATACGATTAAAGAAGAAGAGAAAATGTGGAATTTGGACAATATTACTGATGAAATGATCGAGCCACTCATTGTAAATATTGGTTGCGACAGTTCATCTTCTGATTTCGATTCTAATTTGGATTTGTAGGTAAGAAGTACTTTTTATATTAAAATTATTATTTATGAACGTAACGTTGTTTAAAAGTCAAAGTTTAAACCCTTATACCTACATAACCCGTTTGACACAATGTTCTCAACATACCTTGTGGAAAAATAAAACATTTTAGAAAAAATTGCACTTTTTTACCTTCAGCTGTTTAGAAGTTATAAGCAGGTTAATTACGTAAAAATATAAGTGTATATGCTTTATTATTTTAATACTATCTCATACATAACAATAGACTATAGTTTCCCACTAAAGAAGCAGCATTATTCGAAAAACCTATATAATTTAGCATATTAATCATTAAATCATTATTTATGGTATCGGATGCTCGACTGAAGTCTAACAAAACTAGTATTGTGCATTTTCCCCCATCTGTAGCTTTTAAAATGTCATCTGTAATATGGAGTAACGCAGTAGTGCAACTAAAACCTTTACGGAAACCTGACTGGATGGAGGGAAGTAATGAATGTTCATGTAAATAATATTTAATTTGTGTTTCCAGGGCTCTTTCTAAAATTTTTAACAGAGTAGGTAAAATACTTATCGGGCGTAAATCTTTAAATTCGGTTGGGTCTGTTTTTTTTTGTTTGGTAAAACTTTTACAATAGCTTTCCTCCACGCAGTCGGAATGACACATTCAGTTATACAAAAATGTATTATGTGGGTAATGTATGGTATTATATATGGTATAATATGTGAACAACATATATTTACCTAGTCCTGGATTTGAACCCTGTTATGTGATATGACATCTCAGTACTCTCTCATCTTACCAAGGAGACATCTGTTTTTTTATTTACAATTCTCATTTATTTACAACTATAAACGAATATGTTGCTAAATGTTAAATGGCTATTATTTATCAATTATTTACAAGAATCACTTATTTTTAATTTTATTTAATTTCAATAACTAAAACAAGTAGGTACTGATAATTAGTTTGACAGAATTGTAATAATTTAAAATTAAAAAAATAATAGTGACCAAATATGAACTAACTTTGATTGGTAGATGTCATATCAGTACAGTGTTTTAATTAGAATGGATAAAAAATATATTCGTTCAGTACAGTTAAACATGAGATTCTAACAAGAAGTATCGTGTTAATAAAATCTACTCCGTAATTCAATTTTTATGTCTACAAAGAGTAAAAAAAATATTTTGTGGTCCCTTATTCAAGATAAGGACCAAATGATATTTATTTGAATAGTCATTAATCCTCCAAGAAAACAAATCTTCTACGTCTGTGTTGGCTGCACGGCCGGATATAACAGATGCTTAAGACTGGCATGTTGTAGTTTTCTGAGCACCTTCGTTTACATCTTTATTCTAAATATTTAAATTATCCTTCGAATGAGGCGAAACGCAATTAATTTCTGGTGTAGTAGCAGGCTGTTATAATTCTGTACGCACTTCGTCAATTTAGCAGTTTAATTGAAACTACAAAGTCGAATCACTTTTGATATCGATTTTGTGATGCCAAAATAAATATAAATTTGTGGGATTTATGGTCAACAATCGAGGAAAAGTAAATATACACACAGGAAAAGATTTATTTAAAAATTTGGTATTTCGTAAGAAATATTTTATTGGAAAAGTTATACCATACAGGATGATTCATTAGTGTGAAAAAGTTTAATATCCCCGCCACTATGAGATAAATATATAAATTTCACATACCCAATTAGTCATTCATAATAGTAGTTTTTGTTCAAATGTGGCATAATGTCGTTTTTCGAAAAAAAAAACATAATCGAAAAGAAGAACCCATATAAAAAAATCTATCCAACACATGACTTTTCTATCTAGTTATTACAGACTTTTTCTAGTTATTTTGTACAACCTATTGTAGCACTTCCGTAAATGTTTAGTGGATAAACTATGTTAAGGGCTCAATACTTTTGTCTAACAGAGATTTTTAAAATTAAAATAAACTAAAGAAAAAAAATAAATTAAATACTTACAGTTTAAAATAATGCTAATACATATTTAATAATTATTTATTTTACTTGAATTATTGTTTGCTGATATTGGGCCATGTGGATTCATTAAAAGAATCG